>VBVR01001643.1:326-28381 GCA_011638315.1 Tetramorium parvispinum | reverse complement strand
GGTCAAACCGAAAAGAAAAGTCATGTACCATTTTATAAAATTCGCAATAGTTATTCAGTAATTAATTGTTAAAAATCGGAAGAAGGAATAGAGAGCGTGGTGCGGGAGACGTGGGCGGGGGCTCGCTGCTCCTGCTGCAATTGTCGCTCTCACGTCTCGCGCACCGCGCTGTCTATCCCTTCTTCCGATTTTTAACAATTAATAACTCAATAACTATTGCGAATTTTATAAAATGATACATAACTTTTCTTCTCGGTTTGACCCGCTCTACCACCAACTTTCGTGTGGGTCATTTTGTTTCTGACACCCTGTATATATATAATAGAAAAAAATATGATTATATACAAATATGTATACATTATTTACTAGAAAAAGAAATGTTACAAAACCAAGATATCTAGAAAAATATTTATGAGAACTTTGAAAATAAAATAAGATAAATGTATAAAAGGATATATAAAAGTAGGAAAAAAATCTATATATATGTATGAGATAAAATTTCTTATATTAAAAAAAATGAAAGATCTTAATGTTCAATATCTCTTAAATGCATCAAATGATAAAATTGGATGATTTTTAACCAATACTCAGTCACATCCAGTCATGAGTCTCGACTTGATTTGAAACAGCGACACGATTCGTGCACACTGTTAATCGTAAAATCGAATAAAACAACGTTGACGGCTCACAATCGATATCGCGCCATTCCCGGCGAGGTCCACGCGTGTGTGTACGTAGCTTAAAGAGGGTGCACGCGACTTGCAGGCGCACGAAAAGAAGCAAATACGAAAAAGGAAGAGGAGAAAAAAAAATTACATTTTTATCACGCGATCCGCATGCGGTAAGTGCATGAATTTCAACGTTAAATAAGGAGTTAAGTGGACGACTTGCGCGAACGACACTCATAACCTGTCAAACCCTCCGCGACGTGCGCTCACGTTGCAAAAATGACGAGGAATCGCGAAATCGCCTCATTATTTGCAATGGTGGAGCTACGAGACTTGTAAAATTCCACTCAAAGTACGGGTGAGTGGGTAACAAGTGTTCTCGTAGCGCGCGGAACGCGCGTGTTCGCTTTTGGTGCTGTAAAGAAGAAGTTGAGCTCCAACGTTACGCGTTCAACGTTCGAATCCCCGGGGGCCGCCTTTTTTCTTCCTCTCATTTTTTTCCGCGCTATTTTTCGTTAAAATACCGCGTGGTGAAGCTCGAGAGCATCTGTTGAATTAATAACGATAATAATTGTGTTGCAAATAAAATTAAACCTACTGCTCCGATCCAGCTGTATTGAAGATACAGATTCAATCTCCATAATTCTGTTTCAATTGCTTTATTGAAAGAATGAGAAAATCATTCGTTCAACATGCCGTTTAAAAAGAGTAAATGTCTGGCTAAGCACAGAAAGTACGGCGCAACGTCTAAATGTGGTACGAAGGTATTTCCTTCTTCCGGCCTTGAGAGGCTGCAGAGCATTTGTATTAATGACGCAGCTAGTGGTGAGTATTCTTAATTACTTTCTAAAACATCACTTTTAAAACACAACATGATAATACTTTTGATTTTTTTCAAATCAAAGCGTCCACTTCAAACGAAAGCATCCTGTTATTGGAAGGAGAGAGCGGACATAACGAAGCACTGGACGTTCGGTATCCCGACATTAAAAAAAACAATAAGTGCGGTAGCACGTCCGTTACTCTGGATACACGCGACGAGAGCTACGCGCATAAAAATATCGTACTTCATACTTCAAGTAACTTAAAGGATTTCATCAGTCAGATAGAAGTCAATGATAAAAGATCTGACAGTAAGGAATGGCAGAAAAATATAGGGAGGGAGAACGTAGAGAGGAGAAGTGAAGCAAATAGCAGCAACAAAGTACCTGAATCTTGTAAGTTAGTCGATTTGCAGAGTACAGTGCATAAAACCGAATTAACAACTGAATGTCTTAGTAGAAGAGCAAATCTAGATTGTACACCAAAGAAATTTTCTCGAAGGACATTGTTATCCTCTGTCAAATGTGATAAGCCGGGAACATCATCTGTGAGAGCAAATGACACAGACATTTTGGCGACATCTAGAGACAATGGTGCAAGCATTGTACATAATTTATGCAGAGAGAACAATGTTAATTTAACTAATAACGAGAATGTACCTGATAAAAATAAAAGGGATTTTCAGCAAGACAAACTTAAGAATCGCATTGTATCAAACTTTTCTCGATTAACTCTTGACAATGTCTTGAGAGATCAAGAAGTTAAGAAAATCGAGAATGGAGTAACTTCACTACCAGCTAAACCAACAAGATCACTGCCTTCAGATTCGAAAGCTTCTATCGAAGATAATAACGAGGAGAAATCGAGATTAGCTAAAGTTAAGAATAAATTGTCAAATTCGTCACAATCATTCACAGAGAAAATGCAATCAGCGACAGCAGATGATGATCCAAAATCATCAGAGGAATGTACAGAATCTATAATTAAGCGACAAACCTCCGACGAGGAGCTAAATATATGGAGGACAATGTCTGAAACGACAACTGAAAATAATGATTCACAGAATGAAGCAGTACATGAAGATGCACGTGTGGTGAGCGAGACAAATGCGAAAAATGACGAACAAAACGAGTTGCCTGTAATATTGCCTGTTAAGAAAAAAAGAGGTAGACCTAGAAAAGTGATAAATAATACCGTGGATGGAAGCACGCCGAATAAATCGAGAGATGACGATACGTCGCGAGAAATTTCCGATACCGTTGCCGAATCCTTGACACGCAATAAAAGACGAACTAATACAGTTCAGACTACCAGTATAAACGATTTAAGCGACGAAAGTGATACTGCAGAAGACACAATTTTTGTCGTTAGGAAACGAGGTCGGCCACCTGGTTCTAGAGGTCGGGGAGGCGGTAGAGGACGTGGTCGAGGACGCGGTCGAGGACGCGGTAGGGGATCTTCGCAAAGTTCCTTAGATACCGAGTACATTCCTAGATTAACAGCGAAAAATGACTCTCAATTAAGAACAAAGAAGAGTGATAACGTAGATGACACAGGCGCAATGGCAGCTCCTATTACGAATATTGAAAATGCTCCGGATTCGAACATTGAAAAGCCTGTAAGTTGCAGTATATTTTAGAGAGTTACGCTACAACATATTACAATTATAGCATGAATAATTTAATTAAGTTTTTTTCATTTATAGATACATTTAGTGACTTGTGCCAAGTGCAACCAAGAAATGCCGAAGAAACAATGGTCTTTGCATAATTTACATCAACATAATAACATGGCTTGGCAAAAGGGTGAAGAGCCAATGGTAATATGTTCAACATTAGAGATTTTTGTATCATTAATAAAAGATTATATGAAAAACAAATATGTTTGCAGGATTTTGAAAACGACGAGAAATTGTTAAGGAGAGTACTGTTTGCTGCTCTTAAACAGAAAAAGAAATTTCTGATTTGTGAAAAATGTGAAGCTGCGAAACGGAGTGTCATCGGTTTTATATCACATATGCAGTTTTGCGGTAAAAACGAACAAGTAAGCGTAAAAAGTCTAGTAGTTATTATGTTGCGTATACAGCATTTTACTAATGGCTTTTACCTATCTTATTCTGATAGGAAAGGCAAGCGTTAATGGTAACATGTCCCATCTGCGACGCAATTATGATGCCTTCCTCCATGGAAGTACATGAACGTTACCACAGACAATTAGAACAGAATAAAGATAAAGAAGAAAATTTACAAATAGAAAAAACTAAACGAAAAGCGGCAGAAAGGTAAGCATAAAATTTTTTAAGTTGCTCAAATTTATTATATTTATTATTTATAGCTATGTATACATACACATACAAACGCATATATTTTGTAATTACAGGGCGGTACCAAAGATATTGAAACTCAGCGAATCCATAGAAGAGAAAAATCTAAGCATGGTAAAGAAATTCCAATTCACGTTTGTATACATATTAAATTTTTATCTGTTATGTTTATCGTGTTTGTATCTGTATAAATAGATGTAAAATATTAATATCTTTTTAATTATTTAGAACGATATAATACAATCACCCGAAAGAAAAAGGGTACCAAATGTTTGGAAAGCTATATGGAAAAAGGAATTAGCTTCAAAAGATGCTATTGCGTCTTGCAAACAACTGGGATGTACTTTCACATGCTCTTCTTATGAAACTATTTGTGAACATTACTATCAATGTAAATTCATGCCACAAGAGGTACATACCGTATTTTATAATTTCTGGTACATTTGAAAGAATGATGAAATAAATAAAAAAACAATATATTTCTTCTTTTTTCAGAAATTTATGTGTAAAATTTGTAAGTTTTCCGCGGATTCTAAGGACGAGATTGCAAATCATATAACAGAAACTCATTCTGTTAACGATGACTTAGAGAAATATTCGGATTACGAGATAGAGGAAGATGAGAGTTCGTCAGATGAGAGTATACCCGAATATAGTATAAGACGAAAGTACAGTCGTCGTTTGTCGAAAATAAATTCCGAGAATACAAGTAAATATCAAATAGACAAGCCACATCATTTTTAATTAACAAGTTTAGATCAATATCTCTGAAATTTCAGAAACCTATAAGAAAATGACTTTCTTAGATGAAGAGATTACGCAGAATCCGCAATCAACCGAACCTTATAAACCAGCTATACGTTGGACTCTGGATTTGTAAGTGTAATAAACTTACATGTGTGCTTCAAATATTATTAAAGTTTAACTTTGATTTTTAATTACTATTTAATTTAACTACAGTTTATCTTTTTACTTCACATTACCTAATATTAGCTAATTTTATTTAAAAATTCCTTAATTTATCTACAATTTTATTGTGACAGCGAGCTGAAAAATTATGAACTGGCGTTATTCAGAGATGATATGCCTAATTGTTTTACGTTATTGGGAGATGATGATGCCGCGACATATTTCCCAGAGCTGACGATTTCGATGGCCTTCAAAAACATACCGGTTAATTCATCGAAAAATGCGAAGAGTTCTGACAACAATGATTGGCAGCGTATGAGTCGGTTTGAGGGTGATATCTGTGAAGGTAATTTACAAGATTTTGCTATACAGATTATAATATTTTGAAATATTAATATAAATATAAGTAAAAAAAATCAAAAATCATATATGACTCACAAATTATGTTCCGTTTTCTCGAATTTGAATTCGTCCACAAACGGTGGCGAATAAATATTTATGCATCCGTTGGAGCATGCAACCGCAAGTAATCCTTTGAAAATCAATTGTTATTTTAGCAGTGCCAACATTTTTCGTCGGTGGTCCTGTGTGGGCGTTAGCATGGCTGCCCATTTCATCACCAATGTATTCTAAAAACCCGAGGCAATACATCGCAATTAGCACACATCCTACGATGGAAAGCGAATACACCGTGGGACGTAAATATTCGGGACCAAATATCATACAGATATGGGATGTTGGATCTCTAGATCATAAGTGAGTCACCCAAGACGATTATAATTATTTACAAAGTTATTGAAATTACATAGGGTATTCTTTCCAGCATTAACAGTGTAAGTAGACCCGTTTTAGCCTATGCGATCACGCATAATAGTGGGACAGTATGGTGCTTAGAATGGTGTCCATCGGGGTGCTATCAGGACATCAATCTTGGCAACTGTAAGATGGGCGAGAATAAGCCCAGGCGAATGGGATTACTTGCGGCTGCATGCTCTGACGGATGCATAAATATTTATTCGCTACCGTTTGCGGACGAACTCAAATTCGAGAAAACGGAACATAACTCGTGAGTCATATATGATTTTGATTGCACATTATTATCTCTCTTTCCGTTATTTGTGAAATTATCAAGCGAAATTATTGTTGCGCTCAAGGTGGCCAATTTACAAGACTGAGCCAGTAATAACGCTGGTTGTAAATATTCTTATGTACGACGCCGACAAACAAAACTGGCAGTGTACTAAGCTGTCATGGACGAAGGAGCATGGACACAGGTAACATCCTGGATTTAAATTATTTTTAAGATTTATGTGAAATAGTAGTGTAAGATGAGCAAGTAGGACTATTTCAATCCCTAATGTCATCTATCTAAAGATCTAAAAATCCTCTGTGATTTCCTACTGAAAATTGTATGTGGGATGAGGGTCGGGATTTGAACTCGGGATCTATTATCACTAATTACTCGCGTTAGCACGGCGCCACGCGTCATCATCCCAAGATTTACGTAAAAATAATTGTAAATATCATTTTAGCGTCATCGCGGCAGGTTTCTCGAACGGTTACATCGGATTGTGGCACCTTACGACTACCTCACCTTTCTTGCTCACCGAGCGGGACAATACAAAATTTATAGACACATTCCAACATTTCTTTGCTCATCACAACGCAATTACCAGTAAGTAAATATTATCTAGTTGAAGGGGATAAATGTATGTGTAAATAACGCATTATATTATCCTTTTGCATAGTGATAGCACTAGTTCCATTCGAGAAAAATCGATTCCTCGCTTCTGCCAGTGTAGACAAATCGTACAAATTTTGGGACCGAGAAAATACAGTTGTACCGCAAAGTTGTTTAAAAAAGGGCATAGTAGCGAACGGTGCGTGGATGACGCACTGGCCCTGTGCAGTTCTTAGCTTCGACGATGCGCTTGGGTAAATTTTATTTTATCGCGCGCAAGGATGATAATAACCGATAACAATCACTTCTAACGCGATTTTTTTTCAGGTACCACTATATGCATTCCTTGATAGTACCACTGAGAGAATATGGATATAAATATTGTCCAATTTTAGCGACCAACTCGCCAACTTTTGTAAGGACATATATTAACTCTGCTTGTCCCTTTCAAATAATAATCCGATCGTACACTTTTCTGAAGTAACGTTCAATCTTTCAGGGTCTCGCTGTTTCCGATTATGCGAACAGTATTGCACACGGCACTTCTGCTGGAGAAGTGACGACTATTTTTCCTCATCAATTGTTGTATACAGACAAAACGTTACTTAAGAAAAGACAGGTAAGAATTGTAAATTGTACTTTTTTACATCATTACAAAATATTTAATTACATCATTTCTAATATAATTAAATATTTTGTTGTAATAACTTGTTGCTATACATATTTTTATAATTTGTCGCAGTTGAATTCTTTCATCGAGACGGTGGATTTCTTAGAACAGCAACATAGCAAGGACAATGAAAGTAAAGAAAAAAAGAGCTCCAAAGAATATCACTATATGCCTCAAACCTATAACGAGTGCAAAGATCGTTTTGGCATCATTTTTCGTGATAATTTATTAGTAAGTTGTTAGATATGTCTCTCGTAATATTTTAACGTCAAATATTAATAACGTTAATCAATTTCTTATTTCAGGATTTGAAAAGAAATCTCGCCAGAGGTAAGCAGAGAGAAACTCTGAATAACGACAAGCTGAGGTCTATCCCAATCGAACAATATTCATATACTTCTGTTAACCGGGTATGTCGACAGCGATTCTTTTCTGTCTCTCTTCGCGAAATAATTAAAAGCATTGAAACACATTGGCGTTTCAAGAATCACGGATTTTCCTTGCTCTCGATACAGAAATGTAACTAAAAAACAAAACGCTGGCATAAGAAGTAAATATATATTTTTTTCTTTTAGCTTGCTTGGAATCCAAATGCATGGAGTTATCTGTGGCTCGCGACGGGCTACCAAAACGGTTTAGTAAGGCTGTTGAATTTTAGTTCCATGTCCATGACCCGCGAGTTGAACGCTCAGCTGCCGGCGCACGTGGAGGCCATGCTCGCCAAAGAGGGAAGAGAGAGTTGACTAGACGTTAATCGAAAATATTTTGTGGATCACCTTTTGTATATAGAAAAAGATGCTTGTAAATAAACATTGTAAACATAAATGTCAAATAAATTTTTGATCACGTATTGCTCGAGGCGAATTCTCTCGGATTCTCGCGTGGCGCGTCGAGGGATCTCACGCCACTTCCGCCGCAGGTCTATCGCCGGCCCTGAAACACATCTACATTCGTACAACGCGTGACGTAGCAGCGAAGCATAGCGAGAGAAAAAGAAAAGAGATACCGGTCAGCGGGCGGGATCCAGTGTGGGATCGGAGCGCGTTGAGCGGAGAGCTGCTATCAGGCCGACGAGGTTTCTCTCTTATCGTCGCCTCTCGAAATCGCCGTACTTCGGCCCGATAACGCCTTCCCAACCGGAAGTGCTCGCGAACCCGCGCCCAGCCGCGCCAATCGAACGATCCTTGCGACGGTAAGTGCAAAGTCTCGTTTATTTAGCAAGATGTTTTCATAATTATGTGTTCACACACGTTGGATCCTCACGAGCGTTCCGCGTTATATCGCGCGATTCCGCAAGACATCACATCTCTGGAATAGAATATTCAGAATGTAGTCCTCTCCGTTTGCCTCTCATGTATCTTACCTTAAAAGTAAATAAAATACCCAAGATCACGTCTTTTCCCAAAACTCTTGTGTTTTAACATAATTACATGTATTGTGCTTTTAGAATTACAAATTGTAAAGACAATAAATGATGTTGATAACTTGATGTTTTTAAAATTTTACTAATTTTATTTCAAATTGAGATTAGACTCGAGAACAATTCTTGGATGCATGATTTTCTTCTAATAAATTATGTAAGAATTTAAAGAATTAAGGAAGGATAAAGGAAGACATGATTTCCTGAAAAATTGCTTAGAGGAAAAATTGTGATCAAAGATATTTTGAAGAATGCGATAAAAAGCAAACGTCGCAAAATCTTAAAAATCTCTCCGATGCATCCAAGGACTCGAAAACGAGCTGGCAGCTTTTTGAGATCAAATATTTCATCGCAAATAAGTTTAAACTGTTAAGAAAGAGAATTGATTGGTATACTATATACCTATAACAATTGGTTTTTTTCTTTCTCTTCTGACACGCAGAAGATGGGTTTCAATCCTATGAAATGGAAAACGAGAAGTATCCTACACGGAATTCTAGGCATTCTACTTCTCTACACGCTATTTGTTTATAAGAAGAAACATCAAGTGATGTTCGAGGGCACCATAAATAAATCGGACCCCAGGCTAGTGTGGGAGTTTGTAGCTGATTTTAGCAACATGAAAAAATTGAACCCAACAATGTAAGTAGGAATTGGACAATTGGAAAATTTGTGTTTTTGTTAAAAATTTTGGCTGATTAAAATTAAATACTTATTTATGTGTGAATTAACATATTTCTGTCATATAAATTTTCTTGTTTTTTATTTTATATTTAATCAATTCTCAATATGTAAATTTAAAAACGATATTTTTAATGTTAAATTAATGCGATTTAATTGTTATATGCAGTATTTTAATCAAAAGTTTTAATAATTATATATTTATAAAAAGTAAAAATAATTTCTTTTTTAGTTCATTTTATCGTAAAAAAATCTTAATCTTAATTTGACACAAAATTAACTTATGCACACAAAAATGCAAGAAAAATCGCGTTCATTTTGCTTTAAAATATTAACATCATTATCACTATATAATATTTAACGAATTCATATATTAAGACACGCGCTATTATGTATATTAAGTTTAACACAAATTTTCTAACTGTACAAGAACGATCAATATTGTATTACTAAAAAGAAGAGGAAAGAAAGAGATAAAAAATGAGAAAAAGGAAATATATACTATTTTGATTCTTTTATCTTCGCGATACAGAAAGATGTGAAATGACTCAGGTCATTTTCAATTCGAAAGGGCAGAATGAAATATTTGTGCAGCTTTATTTCCGATCAATCACCATTTGATTCATTCCTTTGAATTCAGAGAGGATTTTAGTGTGATCGACGAGGGAGGGAATTACGAGCACTGGAAGTATTCCGTGCGGTACACTGAACATCTCAGTCACCTGCCTATGATCCGTAACGTCGCACACGGACACTATGCCGTCAAGCCGGACGACCACGGCTATGTCATCAGTTCCAGACATCGAACTTGCTTCTGCTTCGATTTATACTGTCGTAAGTGGATACCGCACACGATCTTGTTCGCTCGACCTCGCTGCCTAAATCGACAATGCAGTCGATTTTATTTTCGTTTCATATGAATTATATCATATAAATTACAAACTCGAATATTTTAGAAATTTCATTAAAATTTTCAAAATATAGTGAGAAGGAAAGGGTTCTTAAGAAAAGTTGAAAAGTGTTAAATGATTAATTAACAGAGATTAAATAAAAGTTTGAAACTGGCTGTAATTAAGTAGACAGTTTTAAGATATTTAAATTCATTTCTCTAAGGAACAGAATTTCTAACTGTAAACGAATAATAATATTCCTGGTAAACTTTTAAGCATGATTCTTGCGCAATTTTTAAAACGCGTGATCGATTCTCCTAAGTTATTGCGAAAACAGTATTTTCTCTCAAGGATAAATGCGATTCAACGATCGCTCTAGAAACGTTGTTTCGAATACATCTTGGAACTATTTTTGAATGATCAACTCTCGTTCACGTGCGCCTTATAGCCCGATACGCCTCTCACAGTTCCGGCTACATAAACTCTCGTCTCGATGCTGAGACGAATCGTATTTACTATTCTAATCGGGCTGTTTGCTTTTCAGTCGACACCGTTTCGCAATTCAGATTCGACGCGGACGGCACGGAGGACACGAGATGCATCGAGACCGTGCAATATGAGTGCCCGATCGCGTTTTCGCCGCTGTGTCGGAGGGAGGTCATGTACCAGCGAGAGGAGATCCTGAAGAGGCTGAAGTTGGAGTTCGCAGTCACCAACAGGAGAGAAAACTAAGAACATCGGCTGCGCGAGATATCGTACTTGGAGTTCGCGGAATCTTTTCTTTCAACAAAATGAGCCTTTCAATTATTTTTAATTAAATAATAATGTAAAATTTATATTCTATATGTGCATGTAGTATCTTTCTTCCTGTAAATAATTTGACATCGATTTTGATGGATCGTTTTTATAATGATGAGTGCTACATGGGGCTCCTCAGCGAAGCCCACCTGTGGCACTCAGACTCAGGTGTGTTTCAAAATTGTTGCCAGTACTGAAAAACTGTAGTTTACGTGACGTAAACTATAGATTTTCAGTACTGCAGCAATTTTGAAACACAGCCTTAGATTAGGGCAATTATGCCACCTCTTATCCAGCCTAACGATTACGAAAGCCCGGCTCCTCTCCAGAAGAGGAGTTGGTCTCCGATCGATAGATGCTCGAACTAAAATAACGTATACGTAAGCCACGCGTCATCTCTTGATGCGTTACTTATGCGAACTTATTTTATTCCTCATTAAGAATTGAATAGAAGTTATAACAAGAGAATTCGTTTTACATTCTACAATTCACATTTTAGATTTCAAGTAATCTCTACTAGTTTAATCCTACATGCTGTACATTTCATAATGTATTTTAATAATACATTTTATATATATTATAACTGATATAGGTAATTCAATTCTTTAATAATTCTTCAAATGTTTTCATTACGGCACACAAAATAACTTTGAAATTCAATAAATTTAATCGGTTTCGATTAATTTATTAACTGACATTTGCATCGTTTCATTAATATAAATTGTAGAATTAGAATTATTAATTTTTACTTGTTTAAAATGCTTGATTAGAAATAACGAATTATATAATTTCTCTTTAAACAATTCTGTAAATTAAATGAATCAGCAAGTAACTTATCAAACGATACTTATGTTATTTCATAAATAGATTAATTTTTTATTTAACGTACGAAAAATAAACTCACAATCAATGATTTTCTAAAGTTAACAATTTCCTTGTGAGATCGTTCGTATTTCGTATGAAAACTTTTGAAGTTTAATTTAAAAATTATTTTTCAAATAATTTTAATTTATTAATTATTTTTACATTGTGCAATTAACCGACATAAATAAATTAAACAAAGTTTTCTCATGAAATCATTTGTATTTTGCATGTAGAGTCTCAAAGTAAGCGATAGAAAAGATTTGATAGTTATTTGTATAATTTAAAACTAATAATTTAAATTAAAAAATTTTAAATTATGAACTAGCCGCGAACTATTGGCTAAATTCATTCTAATGCTACAATTCGCCGATCACGACCCAATTTGGCCAACGTGCGAGCGCAAAATCTCCGATGATAGAGCGACTGAAAAAAATAAACCTTGAAGAAAGGGTGTGAGATAGAGAGAGAGAGAAAGAAAAGGAGAGAAAGAGAAAGAGGATGGCGCTGGAAGATCAACAGTTTATCGAAAACACCGTAGACGTGAAAGCTCGACCGTGCTTTGGGTTAGGAAGAGGCCGAGTGTCGCGATACAGCTTTTGTATACTTCAATTCACATCCGCAGCACGTGACAGTATCCGTTTGACGCACGCATTTTCGTCCCGGCAGCCGCATCAAGCATGTCCAATAAATTCGATGCGTAAGTGGCCGGTTCTCTCATCCGCGGGCGTTCCATTTTGAGGTTAGGCGCACGTTCGTGCGCATACCGCGCGGCGAGATCCCCGTCGAGAGTAAACGCTCCCATCTGTCACCGTCCCGTCGCCCGGGGACGTTTCCGTCCGGAGAGCGAAAGCGCGACCCTCGACGACGGACGGGACAGCGTAATTGTAAACGGCGCCACTTAGGATTCCCGTTAACGTTGGATAGAATTATCGATTTCGCATTCGATCCCCCGTGAGGGATTTTCCGTTCGGAAAAAAATTTGCTTTGGAGCACACGGCGGCGGCTTTGTATAGAAATTTTCCTACGAGCGGTTTTGCCGATTAATCGGCGAGTCCGATCGAGGTCAGATCACCCTTATTAGTGAATATATGAAACTGGACGCTTGAGGTATACGAATTTTGTTTTCTGCTATGCTTGACTCATGAATTGCGACAGCGCTTACAGATTGAAGCCCGCCGAGGACAGCGGAGACGAGGAGTCTCAATCAAAGGATAATCAAAAGGCGGAGAAGGGTCCATTAGTGAGTAGATCTCGCTGGCGACAACAGGCGATTTGTGGGGCTGAGTTATAATATTTCACTGTTATTATTGAAAATCCATAGTTTACGTGATGTAAACTATTGTTTCTCAGTACTGGCAGCTAATTCGGAACGTAGCCTCGATGCTGTAAATATCTTGGAGCAAATTTCTTTCTCCATTTCTTTCTTTATTGGAAGAAAGAAGGAATGCTTCGAAACATTTATACTGTCAAGTGATCGTAGAGATTTTAGCCTTGATATCGTGTAAATATCCGATGGTTCTAATGGATCTATCTGCTTTGCAGCCTCCAATAGAGATAAATCCAAATGAGCACAAATTACAATACGCTTACGCACTGTGGTACAGCCGGCGTAGCCCTGGCAAACAGACCAGCATACAGAGCTACGACCAGAATCTAAAGCTGGTCGGCAGGTTTGCAAGCGTGGAGCAGTTCTGGGGTCTTTATAGTCATTTAGTACGACCGTCGGATCTCACAACACACACGGACTTCCATCTGTTCAAAGTTGGAATAAAACCCATGTGGGAAGTAAGCGACGGTCTGGTCATTTACGTTCAACGCGCGTATTACGTACAACAAATTTATTCGTCTGTTTCTTTTTTCTAGGACGAGGCGAATCAAAAAGGCGGCAAATGGATAGTGAGATTACGAAAGGGTTTAGTTTCTAGATGCTGGGAAAATCTTATATTGGCCATTTTAGGAGAGCAATTTATGGTAGGGGAAGAAATATGCGGCGCCGTTGTGTCTATACGATTTCAGGTAGGCAAAACGCGTTTGTTTGCGTCAGAGTTTTTTGTAAATCGGTTAATTTGACAGGAGGATATAATATGTGTGTGGAATAAGACGGCGTCGGATGTAACGATAACAGCGCGGATTAGGGATACTTTAAGAAGAGTATTACACCTTCCACCTACTGCCTCCATGGAGTATAAAACCCATAATGAGAGTTTAAAGAATGTACACCGACTGTAAAGTTGTATAATTTCGAGAACGAAATATGTTACGACTTTCCTCTGGCAGACTTGCAGGTAATTTAATCATTGAAGATTACTTTGATTTAAAGAGAATTTCTTTTTTCTAATCATGTTACATTTTCTGAAAACACAGCCGATTCGTACTTCCCAGAGAAACACGACAAAACAAAATAAATGCGGAGTGCTGAGTAACATCCATTTGACGATACACTTCATTCACAAGTGTCTGTATTGTAACTTATGTAAATAATGAATATAAATTGATCATCATAAATAAATGTCCTTATTTCCAAGACGTTTAATATGAAGAAAAAATTCGTAGCAACCTACTCAGTTTCATATATTTCGTCTCTGTTCAATCGTGCAAAAGTACATTTCTCAAAAAACAGTTGTTGCCTCTTTTAAAATAAATTTTAAAGTTTCCGTATGTAGAGGTCAGGAGATCAAGATTTGTTCTCTCTAGTTTAAACATTGCATTTAATTAATTTTTATTTTGTTGTAAATTATCTTCATCATCATATCATGCGATCTGATATTCTACCCAAGATTAACGGATAATAAAAGTTGGAGAAAAAAAAAAAAGTATTGTTCATTGTAGACGTTTTAATATTTAAATTTCAATCTTTATATACAGGAAGACCCTTACTTAACTGTACATGAGATCATGACAATTAGAATATATAAAATGATTATTATGAATGGCGAAGTATATCACAATGATTATATATACAACACAAAGATGCAAAGTCAAATAGCTAGCGATACGAACGTTAACTTAACGCTCTTATTTCATTATATTATGTCATTTATAAAGGGTATATATGTATATATATAATTTATCCTCGGTATATACATAATCGCGTGATTTAAATAATAAAATTACATTAGTTTTCCAGTAGGCCTGGAGATATATAATTCACGAGCCACAATATTTCTTATTATACGTTTCGAGACCACCACTCTTTAAAATAGGGTAGGGTATTTATAATACATAATTATAAAAATTATAATGATTATGCATACGAAAAAAAAAATATATATATATATATATATATATGACATGAATATTTTATACTTAATATTTATGTTATATATATATATATATTCATACGTATATATAGATATATACATACATTTATAAAATTATAATATAAAAAACAAATATCAATATCTTGGTCAATACAATGTTTTCAATTTATCATTTGTAGACTAGAATCGAGTACATTTCATAAGAAGGGAGGCCCAATGTAACAAAGTCTTATATTAATTATGCTTTTATCCTACAATCTTCTATCCTGTGTATAAAGTTGTTTGTATAAAAATCTAGATTATAGCCCTAAAACGATATTTGCCACCATACCTGTAACACGAGTTAAGTATAATTCTATATATATATATATACACACACATACATACTTGAAATTGCAAACTTACCTAGTACAAATGAGAATATCAATTTAAAATTCACAGAGAGATGGAGATAATCAGGCAGTCTATGACTTTGTTCTCCTTCAGTGGGTAAAAGTAATCCAATTATGCATATAATTCCTGCGATAAGCGCTACATAATTTGTACCTATTTGTCCTAAAATATAATTTGTGGCTATTAATACGCTGAGTTAAATTGTTCGAAGGTAATTGTTTCATTATTATCGATAGAGAATCTATTCTGAACTTATATGCTAATCTGTTTTTATTTATATATGTTAATATTTGAACTTTGCAAATCGTTATCACATGGAAATACAAAATTTTTATGATTTTACTTCATTTAAATATATCACACAGAACTTACGATTCATCGAAAGCATTCAATTTAAAGTCTTATCTTTTAAATATTCACTTATTTAAATATATCACACAGAACATACGATTCATCGAAAGCATTCAATTTAAAGTCTTATCTTTTAAATATTCACTTACGTTCCATTGTTTTATTTCGGCTTATAATCGCATAAGACTCTTGTTGCCTAGTCTCATTTATTGGAAGTTGTTGAAACATATCTGGATCTGGTGTCACTCTCCCAGCTGTGTCCATTATTCCAGGGAGAAGTTTAGCTTCTACATCTCTTTTTCCAATTACCTAGCAGAATTGATTTGAATTTAAACTTTGAACAAGTGCCAATGCTGATCACACATGTTACAAACATTAGTTGCTTATAATATTAATATAGTATTACCTGCTTATTAGGATATTCGTGCATATGTATCCTAAACTTGTCAATCACACTGCAGTTGCTTGCCGTAATCGCCGTATGTCTGACAACAATGTCAACACAAGAACTCGCTTTTATTACACCTTCTGGATCAACTACCTGATATTTGTATGGCGCAGTACATAAGACTGAAACAATGAAGATTCATTAAACGGACAAAGGTCGCAATCGAAGACTTCTTTGTCAGAAGAAGAAGACGAAGAGTTACCTCTGAATTTTACAGGGAATTCGTATGGGTTATACAAAGTTAACACTTGCTTGTGGGTGGACTGGTCGTCCATGTAGAATATGATGCTTTGTGGAAACACAAAGATCGGTAATTTCCGAGGCGTGGCTGCTAACGTCGACGACATTGTTCTTCTTTGATTCTAAGCTATCCATACACCTGCAAAGATAGGACACGCTTGTTACACAGGCATTCGTCGCAACAATCTTTGTATCTTCCTGCGCTTGTTTTCGATATGAAATCGTAATGATCGAAGCCACTCATTTCTAAGCGCGTTTAACCGATCACGAAATATATATCCAGTTTTATAACCTGACCTCTGCATAAGTTTCATGCATTACACACCGCGACAAGTTACAGAATCGTATGTAAAGGCTACGCGTCGTATCCACCAATTTACGCGCTTCTCGAATCAATAAATGATAGCAAAAATTTATATCGACTTTTCGTGATTCGTTCAAACGGATTAACAATATCAGCTGGACGTTGATTGTCGAATAAACTCACGATCTCGACACACGGCGAAAATTGTATGTACGACTGCGTAGTCGCGTGTGGAAACGAGCGACTTTTTCTGGGATCGGGCCTCACGTCGCGTCGAGGTAGAATGTAGGAAAAAAAATTTTATACATAGGTAAAATATTTACAAACAATTGAGTTTCTCATGACACATCGCTGTAGCTCGGCAGCAGGCACACAGAGGCCGTGCGGACGCGTTCTGACGTTTTCACTAAAATATGCTTCTAGTGATTTTAGATAGCGGCTAAAATACACACAGACCCTGCGTTCGTTTTCTCCCACTGGGAACATATATTATACTAAAAATCTATAGGATACGTTATGTATATTATAGATTTTCAATATAGCTTATGCTTCCAGTGGAAGAATGTGGGAGCAGAGAGAAATCTGAGAGCGGCCATCCCGGCCTTTTTCGTGGGATCGATATTTGGCCTAGCATCCGCGCCAGGGGGTCGATTCGGTATCTTTTGAAAGAGTGAAAATTTGAAAAGTGAGCAGATTTGGATATTTAAAATTTCATTAATCAATATCTAATAAAATTGCTCACTTTTTACATTTTCACTCTTTCAAAAGATACAGACTCGGCTCCCCCTGCCAAACACAGCCAATGGTCATAGCGCTTACCGGCTTTCTGCTGTGCGCATGCGTAGGCCAATACAGGACCTAATGAATCGAATTCATACGATACCGGCTTAACGGACTTTACTGCGCGCTTTTCGTGGACGTTGTTAATACGTAGCCGCTTTTTTGCCGCCGATGTCTTATCGAGCGCGGAGAATCGTACGGGCGTGTATCTGGATAATCAGCGACGCCGAGAATTCCACAGATTCGATTAAACTGTGCGGATTCAAGGCCCGGTCAAATCAATCCTAAATATTCCCGAATAAGTGGTGAGCACGTATAAAGGTGCGAACCTTGCGCACCTTTAACCTTTCCGTCCAATTTTTTTTCCAAAATTTTCACGGACGTTCGCACGTAATCGATAGTTTTTACCGTGTTCCTCGTGCCTCCTTCCGTAGTTATTGTTCTTACCGAGCTCTCTGTTTTTATCTGAAGCGATACGCGCGAAGGCGCGCCGAACGCCATTCCCGACAAACTCCAGAATCGCGCAGTCATACCGGATAAGATCGGTGCATCGATTCCTGTATATTATGTATGAGATCCGCTGGCGTGATTACGTGTACTTCCGTGTACTTTCACCCTTTTTTTTAATTCTATTTTCATTTCATTTCTGTCCTTATTCAGTCCAGTTTACATTCTGAATGGTTTTTTAAATGTGAATTTCGGTCCTTTATTTTATTGTACTCATTTACTTCGTTATTTATTATTATTATAAATTGTTATATACTTCCTTGAATTCTTACATATTTCAGTAATTTTGTAATGTAATTCAAATATTTATATCGTAGTTATTGCTTGTTTTTTCACACTCATAGATAGTCGGAAGATTTTTTCGCCATGGTTAACTCGAGGGTCTTCTTTGATGTGGAGGTCGGCGGACTGCCTATGGGCAGAGTAGTCTTCGAGCTGTTCTCGGACGTTTGCCCCATAACGTGCGAGAACTTCCGCGCGTTATGTACCGGAGAGAAGGGACTTGGGAAAACGACGGGCAAGCCGTTGCATTATAAAGGCATTGTTTTTCACAGAGTTGTGAAGGATTTTATGATTCAAGGTGGAGATTTCTCAATAGGTAATGGCACGGGTGGTGAGTCGATCTACGGCGGTACCTTTGGAGGTAAATTTTAACTTTACATGAGCTTAATTAGATATCCTGATTTAGTAAAAAAGAATGGCATGATTGAAGATTGAGCCTTGCCTTCTAAGAAAAAAAAAACGACTCTTTTTGCAGATGAAAACTTTATTATGAAACATAACAAGCAATTTTTATTATCAATGGCGAATCGCGGTAGAGATACCAATGGCTCACAATTTTTCATGTAAGTACATTGAAATATTTTTTGAAATTGTTGGTCTCTATAAAATTGCTGAATGCATGCACATGTAGATCTTAAAATTTATAAGTTTAATATAATGTTATTTATTATAAAGGCTTTGTGAGACTATTATGCATAATTGTATTATATTATTGCTTACATATGTAAGCAAAACCTTACAGGTACCTTAACAAGCAAGATATTACAGCACGATTATTATTTCGGTTATTATGCAGTTTTCTTGTACTAAAAGATTTCTTTTCGGACAGTTTTCTAAATTCGCTTTCGCTCCATTAGGCGTTTTATATAAATTAGATTGAAGTTAACGATAATATTTAATATTAATCCTGTTCACCAAAGAGCTCTCCCATTTAAATGAATATAAATGTGGGAAATGTGAGCGATATGAGACTGATCTTCGTAGCGACTGTTTCATATGTCCCAAATAGATAATCGACAGATTTAATTGCGTGACAAGGTTTTTGCACGAACGTACAGTATTGTTCCCATGATGTTTATGCGGCGAACTCACGGCAGATAATTGAGAAAAAAAACCATAGGAGTAAGAATCATTCTGGAGGAATGAATAACTTAGCGATGTTTTTGCGTAGTCGTGAGGGGGTCTGCACACCACTACTACAACACAAATGACCAATGAAAGCTCCGGCTCTTTCTGTTCATCTCTCATCCCCTTAATCATATTTTGTTGTTGTAGTACAACACAACCAGCGCCTCACCTCGACAAGTAAGTATAGATCATCATGATCGATTAATTGATCTCGGGACGTTTCGAAGAACGTTAAATGATTGAAGCCTGCTTTGTCTATATGCAAATATCTTGTTTCCAGTGTCCATGTGGTTTTTGGAGAAGTAGTGTCTGGGCAAGAGATCATTACGCATATTGAAGGACTTCCAGTAGACCGAATGTCACGTCCGTTGCAAGATGCTAAGGTTGTGAACTGTGGCGAATTAGTTTTGAAGCTTAAAAGTAAAGGTACTACTGCTCTCTATTCTTCAAGCATGGACATAAGATTGAACAAATAATTCTCTGGTAAATATATTACAATACGTGTATGTTTGCAGCGAAAAAACGAGAAGCGAAGCAAAGTAGTTCGGCGGAGTCGGAGTCCGATTCTTATGCCGATAAGACGAAGAAGAAAAAGAAGAGCAAGAAAAGGTATGCTGATGTAAAAAAAGCTGTAATAGATATTCGATAATTGTAATGACTACACTGTCTTGTTTCAGTAAAAAGAGAGCAAAGTCGGAAGACGGTGAAATCCGAGATTCTAACGAGGAAGACGATGGACAACCTCATCCGCTAGTGTCCGTCACCAAAATCGATCCTGATGAAATCCCGGAAGTACCGGCAAATAAATTTTTGTACAGAGCAGGATCCACTAATAACGCAAATCAGAAAGAATTTAGACAGCATTATGGGAGAGATCGTGTACGATCTCATCGAAAAACTGGCCGTGTTTTCAAGGGTAGAGGAATATTCGTAAGTGACTGATCAATTGCCACAAAGTGGCATGCCAATATTTGTTACGTAATCGCGATTATTCAATATTAGTCGCGTATAACTAATGAACAAGAGTACAGCTTCAAATTTTATTCATTGCTCTATCCCGTGCAGTTGCTGTGATAGCTTTAAGTATGGATACATGTTCTAAATAAATTTTCAGCGATATCATACTCCTTCTCGAAGTCGTTCCAGAAGTGTAACACCACCTCATTGGAAACAAGCTCAAAATCGTACTATTAAATTGCACGAATTTCAGGTATATTCTAGTACTAGTACAATATATGTATATTAAAATTTGTATAATACGCATAAATGTTATTCCCTGCTTATGCTGTGTTTTATATTACAGAAAATAGAAAAAGAACGCATCAAGAAAGAAGAAGAGTTCAAACAACGTGAAACTGACAGAGTTAAAAGATTCGTAGAGAATCCCGATGAAAATAATCAAACGCCAGACTTAGATAACAATATATGCACGACGGAATTAATGGAGAATAAAGAGAACGATCAGACAGATGAGACAGCGGCTATGACGGCGCAAGATGATAACGTAAAGAGAAACGCGGAAGGAGATGGTGTTACGCAGAACAAGGAGGAAATCAAGCATAACAAGAATGAGAAATTCAAGCGCGACGCTAACCGATCCTACAATGACCGGAACTCCCGACGTGACTCCAAGGACAGAAACAGAAGACGTGGACGTTCTCGGTCGAGAGATCGTCGAAGATCCAGGGAGAGGGACTATGATCGTAGAGGAAGTCGTGATAGAAGGAATCGGAGAAATTATTCTCCCCGTAGGCGAGACTCTTACAGAACCAACAGACCCGGAAGAGATAATTACAGGCACTACGACAAGCGCAACGATCGACGTCGGAATAATTCTAATTCCCATCAGGACAACGATATCAATTCCCGCCACGACAAAACCAAGTATAAGAAGAATGATAATGTGCCGGATGCGAGCCAAGCGAAATTTAAACGCCGTTCGCAGTCAAGCAGCTCCAGCAGCCAGCACTCCAAAGATTAATCTTTTCATATTCTTTCATATTCTTATTGACATGAAATACGATTTTAGATAATCTATGATACCCCGCCTGCTATTTTCAGCAATCTAATATTACGATTATATCAATGTACAATCACGTATTATTAGTTTGCAAATCAATGCCGTAATAATGTTAAAGCAATACATCTCGATTCTCTTTCAATCACATAGTTAATACACATGTTTCATCATTGGACTGTATAAGGTTTATCTACATATAGATATTCTTATGAGAATGTCTATTCTTTCACATCTCTTTATCTCTTTCCTATGTTGGATATATATATATATGTATACTGCTAAATATTTTCAAAATATTTCTATATGAAGACCCCAAAATTTCTATACAATTCCTTTTAGAGTTTAAATCTAGTTATTGCACTTCACATTAGCTCATATGAAATTTTCTTGAAAATTAACAATAAATTAAACCAACGATTAGAAAATACGCTTTAAATATTTTATATGTAAAGCTCTTAAGATGTATACATTTATATATACATATGTAAAATTGTAATAAATGAATTACTTGTACGCGACAACGGCTGTTATTATCGATAAAAAAAGAATTTTGTAAATTCAATATTATAAAAATGCATTCTATATTTTTGTATGATCAGTGAATTCGAATAGCTGTTTTTAATTAATACTATTTCAAATGTAAAAATTCATAATCGCTTTAAAAGTATTAGCGATATTAACAGTGATGTAAAGCAACATTCAGCAACATTCATTGTTAAAATTTTAGATGTATTGTTTAGATAATTTATTAACTATTTTTTTTATCAATGCCCATTTCAGATAAATTTAATGTTTTGCCTGCATATACGTAACAGTGCTATTTTCTTTACAATTTACATTCTACACTCGTATAATTTTATCCAATTATATGATGCATACAACATATGATATACATCATGTATCGATAAATTATATCGTGAATATAATTTATTTTTATTGAAATGTATATATTTGTATTTCTATGAATGTAGCGGGTGCCTAAGGTTGTTCTATCGTTAGTCGATGCATTGAGACTTTTTCCGGGTAATCTAGGTGAAAATGATTTCTATACGTTGGACTTATTTTACAAAATATATTTATAAATCGATAATAAGCCCTCTACACAAAATTGATAAAGCGGCACTTAAAGTTTAACAAATATCAACGATTGATCTGTACTAGATAAAGGACTCGACACGGTCAAACGTATAACAATTAGTAAACGCAAATTCCCTTCGATTATACGCAACATGGTTGCCCAATGTTGGTTAATAGCAGATTTCTTCTAGAATTTATATAAAATATGCGTGATATACGAATATGCTCAAACCGCAGTATACGCTACGTAGCACTGTTTGCCTGTATGGTTCACCATGGATTTTGTCCATGCGGTGGTGGTTGAGTGCCGCCGTAACGTGGTAACGTGGCATATCCTCCGTATGGAGCTTGAGGCATACTCTGGTATGGATTGTATCCTCCTAAAAATCGATAAATTTCAGATGTGCTCTTTTGAATACAATCATACACGTATTACAGATGAATTGCGAGGTCCCTATGTATACCTTGCGTAGGATATGGCATCGTAGCGTATGGATTGTACGTCGTCGGCATCGGTGGCGGAACATATGCTGGATACGGTGTTGCCGGCGAAGCACCGTACGGTATAGGCATAGCGCCTTGATTATGGATCGGATAAGGCAACTGCGGCGACGGTGCGGCGGCTTCCGCTATTGGGTTTATGCCAGGTGGACCTATTCGGGCAGAGAAACGATATTTACTCGATTCCAGACGCGTTAGCGAAGTCGACGTAACGTAACGGATCCGTACCACTGCTGTGATGAGATGGAATGTTCGGAGTTGCAGCGGGACCGGTCTGGCTCAGGTTTGTAGTTAAATCTTTCAAGAGTTCCTCTTTCTCGGTCTTTCGGGCAAAACAGAAGTCGGATATCTTGTTTTGGAAAACCACGAGTAGCTAACGAGAGAGACAAATTAGATAATTTAAAATTGACAATAACAGGTAACCAGGAAAGGAAAAGTCACAATATAAACGTACCTGCGTTAAATCGTTATAAAATTTAGCCCCTTCCACTAGGTTATTCTTCAGCTCTTTAAACGCATCGTAAGCAGACGCCAGTTTACAGAGTATCGCTTCCCGCGCGCTACCGCTACCAGCTTGTTCGTTTGTAAATTCTGAATGGCAACTCTAAAACCGTCGCAGATCGTTATACAGGTCCCTCTCTCTCGCTTCATCTTTGATCTGAACGGTTATTCGTCATGAAAATTTTAAATATACCTGAATTTCAGCGACTAATTTCTCCTGCTGCGCTATACTTTCTCGTACTTGCTTCTGCAAAGGCCCATAACACTTTCCCAAACTCTCGACAGATATATTTGGTTCGTCGATCGCGCCGTCTTTGGCCAGTGCCGCAAGGAATGTCGTTTTCATGTCATTGGCAGCGAATTTAAATTCATTTTCGATAGTGTCTCGTACAGATTTTAATGTGGCTACCTAATAAAGAAAAAAGGTATTCCATAGTGATTAAAATACAAAAAAAATAATGTGCACAAATCCATTATTGCTGTTAATCCTCCTGATTTTTCCCACTTACCTCTTCCATTAATTTCCTGAGCTTAATAACAGCATTACTTTCTTGAAGAGCAGAACCTTGAGGAATAGCCCTGGAAAGCTCATCTTCATCCATACTTAGGATTTCGATCCCTTCTTTGTGATTTTCAAATTTTTCACGAACTACCTGTGCATGGCGAATAGAATTCGTAAGATTATAAAATTTTCTTTTCTCTCTTTGAATCTTTACCTTATCAGCAGAGACTGCGTTATTTATAATTTCACGATATTTTTGTAAATTACTAGTAAACTGTTCTGTCAATCGAGCACTAGGTGTTCGCTTCCAACGTTCTTTGAATTGATCTCTTAATTGGTTGTCAGAGTCACACTCTTCTTGCAGCATTCTATCGGACTATAAAGTAAAAAGTAATATGCAACATTATCGAGGAGCTTTATTAATAAGAAAATAATATTCTTACCTCGTCTAAAAGTTCTTTATTACGTTGCAATAAATCTGGTAGCTCTCTCATAGATTCTTCCAGAGTCTTTATTCCGCCCGCTTCTCGTACGTGAAGTGCTTTGTCCAGCAGCGACTGAGGTATTTCCGTTCCACTCGTATCTTCAATAGCCGCTGGTAAGTTCAAACTCGCCAAAACGCTGCATATACGATAAAAACATTTAATAAGAAACTATAACGCAACAATAAAAATTACGTTGTAATTATGTACCTATTCAGAAGTTGAGTCATTTCACGTAGATTCGAGATTTCATAATTAACAAGCTCATTACGACGATTCTCATAGGCTGACATTGCATGGCGCACATTGAGAGGCAACAGCTCAGCAAACAAGTCTGTAAACACACGTCAAAATACATACGTGACATTACGAGAAGAAGGTATCTTTCATGCGAGATCAATATTGCGAACCTTTAAAATCGGCACTGAAAACTTCAGATAACGGGAGTAATTTAGCAACGCTAGCTTTTCCTATAGGTTCTACGTTTTTGATATCTGGAATCCTTTCGTGATATATAAAATCATTATCCTTTTTCACCTCCGTAAGATTTCTCTGCGCCCTGTTGGCATAATCTTGGAACAAATTCGGTTTATTCGACCTTTGCTGAGCGGCTTTGAATAACTCCACAGCGTGCTAAAATTGTTAACGTGTCTTTATAGATATTGAAAACATGAATTTAAAGTGAACAATTAAGTGCTACTGCAATTACCTCCAATCTAGCAATTTCTTCGCCGATCATTTTACTATTCTTGCATACGAGTGATTGATAAAATTCAGCCATGGCGCGATAACCAGCTTGTTTACCAGCAATCTGCGATAACATTTATTTAAAATAATGTACGAAAGCGATTCTGTACGTCAATCCCAGTGTACTAACCAGTGGCACCCATTCTTTATCCCAGAACGCACGAAAGATTTCTTTCTGGAATAGTTTCAGAGCGTCCGCGTATAGTTCTTCCGCTTGCGCCGCCAGTTTAGCAACAATGCCGTCCTTCATAGAATCATGGATCGCTTTATGCACAAATATCTCTTGCCCTTGTGCGAGCATTAATGCGCTCAACGCTCCGAGCGTTTCTGGGCTAATGTCGGGTGTTGGTTCTTGCTGAATCGCCATCATCACGTTTCCCTTCAGATGATTAAATATTCCAGCTGATTGCTGCAGGAAGATCAACCGATTAAACACGCGATAAAGTATATTAATGATATATATAAGGACAAATGAGGCGAACCTGAAATAACTTAGCCGATAGCTTTAATCCTTCGTCGCTGTCTAAGGATTGTGTAGCCGCCACCGAACTTTGTAAAGCGGCGATATTGAAGAGCACGCATACTTTCTCATACGCCAATGTGCTGATCGCTATACAGAACAGTATTACAAGTTGTATTATATTGTTATTGACGTAGATTCAAGTGAAACCTTATATTGTCTTATCTTATCTACAACTCTAATATGCACTCTCAATCTAGCAATTACTCATAACATCTGTTTATCAATTGTTTCAAATAATTCATACTTTTCATGAAAATCAAAATCGAGATCAAAATAGATAATTACAATTTCTCAATACTTACTTAAGCTAAGTTTTCCACCAAAAATCGTACGGTCGAAGGCGTCTTTCCACTTAAATGGTATTTGCAACTCGTGAGCGGGGATTTTTCCTTCCAGAGCGCATAACTGGTCGTAATAGCTGCAAATAAAGTTATACGTTCAGCTGGCAATGATCTTCAGTCATAAGTGTGAATGAGATCCTTTCAATATACTTTCAATATACATATAGGAAAATTAGTTCTATTTTAACATTAAATCTATCTTCGTATCACAACTTCCGTTGAAATCAATTGATAATAGAACATATGATAACATTCCTTTATCTACCTTTAAATCTTAAGAGCTTCAAAGACTTTCAGATTTTAAAATCCAAATTCTTTTTGGATATTTAGGCCGATATTCATAGTCTTTTTATTTTAAGATCTTTATTAAGATGCTAATACAATTCTGCGATTGGTTTAAGGATCTTAAGATTGTACTTAAGATAAATATAAGAACGGATTATAAATAAAATATTTATAGCATCAATTAAAATCATCTTGGAATGATGCATGGTTCCATTCTGACGCGAATGATTATTAACAAAAGAATCCTGTGTTCAAAATCCAACGGCTTTATCCCACATACATCCTATTTTCAGAGAAAAGTCAGAGGAATGTTTTAGGTCCAGATGACATTAGCATGACTACGGCTGGTATTCAGTATTCACAGTCAGTTCTCATATTTAATCGTCTTAAAATGTTCTAAACCAATCACAGAGTTGTATTAGCATCTTAAGACAGTAATGTCTATTTCTACCAATGCAAACTAACTTTAATTTCGATTTAACTTACCTTCTATCTTTTTTTAATCCTAAGAATTAGAAAAAGTAAATTAAACCGAGATATAAAATTAATCTCCAAGTAGAAATGGACATAAGATGATCTTGAAACAAGAACCAACTACCGAATACCGGCCTACGAACAGTATTAGATGTAAAATCGTCTCAAGTACGTCATGTCGGTGGGCGGAAGATTACTCAAGATACTTGAGACGATCTTGAGATTGTGTGGATTAATCTTCAATCCTTAGAAAAATGGAAAAAACCTGCAATGTTCTCTCGTTATCGTTATTGCGTAGATAAATCCACTCGATCGAACGTCGCTTGTCACCGGTTCTGGAAACGCTGGGCCCGCAGACAGTGACGCGGAGGTTGGCAAGAAGCCGCATAGAATTCGCCGGATATTCCGTTTAAGAAGTCGCGACGTTCAGTACGCATCATTGCACGCATAATCGAAATAATAATTGAGCGGGATGACTCATACCTGTAGATAACCTGCAAGGAGCTCTCATACTTCTCGAAGGCGCGCCATAGAGCGTTATTGCGCAGTTTGCTGAACTCCGCGACGGCGTCCCCGTAATCCTTGCCCGTGCCGCTGTACGTCGACCGGATGACATTGGTGAGCGGCTTCACCACGTCGACATCCGAAGGCTTCTTCAACGGGATTGCGATCAGCTCCGCCATGTTTGACGTGTGACCCGTTGATGCCGTCGATCGTCATCAGTCAGAGTCAGCGGGGACAAACTTCTCTCTTGAAAGAGGAGGAAACTATACTTTTGCAGCGCCGCCTGGCTCTGTCCCTCCGGAAACAGAGAACTAAAATAGGTCACGTGACGAGAGTAGGGAGTAGATGCCATTGACTACGACTACGTTTACACGGCACTGTAAGGCTGGTATTACATGCATCCGAAAACGACATTGTCGGACGTAGCGATTGGCTGCGGGATAGAAAATTTCTCGAGTCTCTAGAGATTCTCTATCCCGCAGCCAATCGCTACGTCCGACAATATCGTTTTCGGATGCATGTAATATCAGCCTAAGGGTGCATCCCGATGGATAAAGAAATAGCGGAACGGAACAATAACGGAATCATTCTGAGGGTGCATCCATATATGTAATACTCCTATATTGTCAGTCCCCGTAAGCGAGCGAGCGAAAACATCACGGTGCAGACGATATCGTTC
>VBVR01001642.1:0-28385 GCA_011638315.1 Tetramorium parvispinum | reverse complement strand
TTAAATATATGAAATATAAATATATCATATAATTTTTTATTAAAAACTTTTTTATAAAAAACAAAACATACCTAATATGTCATTAAATGGAAATCTACTCTTCATATATATAAATGTCATATATATGAATTGCATTTTATAATTATACTATTTATGATTGTCTATAATATTTGTATATGTACATACTTATTATTACTACAATATACTTTTATT
Source organism: Tetramorium parvispinum (assembly GCA_011638315.1). Classification (NCBI taxonomy): domain Eukaryota; kingdom Metazoa; phylum Arthropoda; class Insecta; order Hymenoptera; family Formicidae; genus Tetramorium; species Tetramorium parvispinum. The sequence continues at coordinate 28,172 of VBVR01001642.1, read as the reverse complement.
GATATCTTTACATTCAGAAATTATTATCAAATGCAATTATATTAAAGAGTTAAAATCAAATCATATACTGAACTTGTGAATTTAATTTTTAATAGATATATGATTAAATAAATATATTTTGATCGAAATAAGAATGAGGCATTAATACTATTAACATTTTAAGAATTATTATTAGTGCGAAATGAGAAATGATGAGAAAAATTATAAATATCTTGTCTCAACTGTCTTTTATGACATGTTGTATGAGAGACAATTACATTAAACATTCTCTTTTATATTAAATTTAAATGTAAATATTTGATTAAATATGAATAATGAAAATATTTTGAAAGAATTAATGAAATAGCAGTGTAACATCAAGTTTTCTCATACACTCGAAAATAAAAACCTATAAAATCGTTGAAAAACATTTTTTATAATTTATAGAGATGTATAAAATGATGTACGATAATTCATATTCTGTTGACTATAAGGTATGTCAATAAACAATGTATAAATCTGAATCAAATTATAAACATAAAAATTCTCATAACTATTTTAATAGAAATATTTTAATCGTTTATATTTGGTTTCAAATTTATACAATAAAAGACCATATTGAAACAATGTTACTTTCTATCATAGGTTCAGTGAACTATTGAAAATCAATAAAGGAAGTTTAATCAGTATCACGTAATTTTATTTATATAACTTTAAACAAGTAGTAGATTACAAAATAGAACAGACTCTGTATAATCTACCGCAACGGAGGAAATGAAATGGAACTCCCCGCCATCTTTTATTTATATAAATATATACCTTTTTTTGTCAAATTTGATGGCTCACTGCACCAGAATCGCAATATAAATAACACCCTACGAATCGCTGCATCATACAGCTTGCATTGTTAGAAAACGCTTAGATCTATTAGTGTGATAGACTAATAGATTGAGTATTAAAATACATTTGTTGTTATCATGTTTCCTTTACGTGCCTTACCACTGATAACAATTCTTGTGGCAATTTATATTGCCACTAATTGCGTGACCACTGCACGTGAAATTACCAGGAATTATTACGACGATCTTCAGGTAGCCGCCAGTGGTCATCATCATGAACACGGTGGCGGAGAGGAGCATCATTCCCATCATCATCATGAACATGGCGACAAGGGTCACAAGGGATATAAGCATCACCATCATCACGGAAAGGGTGACAAAGGACATCATCACAAGGAGCATCATCATGGGCACCACGACGAGCACGGAGGACATAAGAAGCATCATCATCACGACGATGGTCATCATAAGGAGCATCATCATGGCGAAAAGGGGGAGAAGGGTCACAAGTTCCACGAGAAGGGACACTATGGCAAAGGCCACAGCACTCATGGTCATCACGAGGTGAAGAAGCACGACGAATACAAGAAAGACAAAGAATTCTTCGACGAACATCACGATCATGGTCACCACGATGAACACGGTGGTCATCACCATGAACACGGACACAAGAAAGGTGGCCACTTTAAGAAAGGGCATCACGACCATCATCATCACGAGGGTCATCATGGTAAGAAAGGCCACCATGAGAAAGGCCATCATCATCATGATCATAAGGGACATAAAGGTGAACACGATCATCATGAGCATCATCATCATCATCATCATCATGGCAAGAAGGGCGGTCACGAAGATCATAAGCACTGGGAATTCAAAAAGGGACATTAAAAATTTATTGCTGTTCAAGAGATACCACCAGCTGCTTTTAAATAGAATTCTCGCTTTGGTTCCTACTACTCCATGTTCTTCCTCATATTATGCAATAATAGTAATATGTACCAGTAATATATACAATACTATATATCTACGTTAATTGTTAATCATGCATACATCGTTGAAATAAAGTAATATATTTAACATGTCTTTTTTACACTGCACGCAATTTGCGTGATATGCATAATATCTAAATAGTTACAGAATTATAATTATTTTATAAGACTTAAAAAGATTTTTTTTATAATCTACTATATTTTTTCAACGTGAAATCTTTCCGCACAATTACCAGAAACATACGTTTTCTTAATTAAATCGACATGTATGCGTTATTGATCGGCAAATTACTGATACCGTAAATTATTAGCGTGCCTGGGATCTTCACTTTTAATAAAAATTCCTATGTTCCAGCTATTTATCAAATTCCGATATTAATAAACAGCATTAAATCTGCCGATGGTTATAACGCATTATTGGGCGGCGGTAAATAAAGTATATTCGCGCGGTATTATGTATTAATATTTAGTTCAGCGAACTCTTCCGAGATTGTCCTATAACTCGTCTAGAACGTTCATTATCTTAAAAATAGAGATTAATTAAAAGGAAACATCATTCATACGTAATCGCGAAACGTAATTCATGTCATTATCATATGTGTGAAAATCAGATATAGATTTCACAAAAAACCATTCTGTAATTTTCAATTAATATTCGTCATTCATTAGCGCATGCATTCTTAATCTACTTTGCAAAATAATACTGGACGATACGATACTTTCTGCCGCGTTGCGTATGCGTCGTTTGTTGCAAAAACAGGCGGGGGCAAGAACGCACGGCGCGACGCCTACTATCGTATTCATCGCGCTGCGGATTTGATTAACGATCCCACCCTGTAGCAAATGAGATCGCCACTTCTATGGCGCCCGTCCGAATTGAATTCCGGCACCCCGGACACGGATTAACGGGACTTTATGCACTTCTTTACTGCCACGTACGATGTAGCGGGTGTTCAGGGTTGCGCGAGCCCATTGCCTCCATCTCCGCCGGAGATTGCATGCACGCGGCAACGAACCTACTTGAAATGCTCCGCCGTGTGACAATTCCGGCGGCCGTCGAAAGGGTCCGCTATTGTTTCGGATTGTAATGCGTGCACGTGTGGGTGGTTTAATTAATGTAATTGAAGTGGCTTTGGTATGGGGAGAAAAAAAGAAAGGAAAAGCACGAAACGGGCGAGCCCGAAGAAGTATGTACCGCCGCCGCGGTGTTCTGCGATTTCGCGTGCTTTCATGAAGCCAAATTAATGAAGACCCAAGAACATGTGACATTTGCATTGCATTTTTGCGAATTGTTCCCGGACTAGAAGCTTTTAACGAAAAAACAAGCAGTTGTTATTTTCTGCGAAACATAATTTATTCATATTGTTACATTGTATTTTTTACCCGTGCGACAAATAGAACGATAAATTTTTTTATGAGTAAACAAAATGGAGAACAAGAGTTGTTTAATAAAATGTTGCTAAATAAGTTCCTCCGTATCTTTGATAAAATTTTCACGAAGTTGAAGCAACCCTTCGAATAATAAATGATCTGCCTGCTACAGTCGTATAATGAAAATTGCATCATGAGGCCGCGCAAGAAATCCTTTGACGTAAGCTACTAGATTAAATATTTGGATTAAGCTTATCTTATTGGCATATTTATTGTATCATGCTAAAAATGGATATAATCAAGTATGCACATAATTAAAGCTTTACACTATCAGAGGCATACTATCAACGGCAGTAAGTATTTTAATCTATTTACATATAGAACATCAAATAGAAGCAAGGAAACATCGGGAAATTTCATTTATCTTTAATTCAATTTTAATCAATTTTTTAAATTCATTTCTTCCAAAGTTATCTTTATTTAGCAAAAATTCTAATTGTGTGTAAAAATTCAATTTTATTATTTACAAACAATTAATTGACATACTTATAAATTATATACATAATGCAGATAGATTTAAATAACATTTTCTAGAATCGTTATTTAATCATTGAATAATGAGCGCTGGTTATGTATACATATTGCTAAAGGTATCAGTGATTTACATTAAGTGGTCATATGTTTTCGATGGCACGCGCTGGCGATGGCCGGCTGATTAAATTGTTATAATACAGTGGAATAAGAGAAATAAATAACAAGAAAAGATCGAGGTAGTCAATTAAATGAAGATATAAAATATCAGTTGTGCAAAAACAACGTTAATATTATTGTGTACGAAAATAATTAAATTTTTAAATTTTTAAAATCAACCTGAAAGAAATTAAATAATATGAAAAATAACATTGTTCGGATTACATTAGTAAATCTCGAACATTATTACAGAATTTAGAATAATATAGCTTGACTCTATCTTTAACGCAAAATTTAATATTGCAATATTATATTATATTATAAAAGTATATTTTCATTTTGATATTTTACGGTGAACAACACAGTATTGTGTTGCGCTACTACAAGAGATAACACTGCAGCGTGTAGGCATATGCGGTATTTACCTACAAATTTAACGGTGTCAACTTGCAACATGCGTTCCCGTGGCACATTAATATCCGGTAATCAATTCAATCAGCTGACCAATCGATTAACCTCAATTATTGGTGCATTAATGATCTGTGTTATATGTGACATTAAAATTCATATTGCAAAATTGCTAATATATTACTCTTGCCCGACAATGAAGATGCAGCGCTGAAAAATACTTTCATTGTACAATAAATCAATTCACGCCCGCTTGAAACAATGAAACTGTCGTTTTATATTTCAGAAAAAATTTCATCGATACGGGCCACATGGCATTTACAAAAAACAAATATTTCTATTCAGTTTTTTTTTAGCCAAATTGATAATAATGATAGCCGATATTAACTCGTGCGATAATATACTCTATATTTCTCAGTTACTTTTTTCGAGAAACTTGTAATGAGGACAAATCCTATTCGCTTGATTTGAGAATAATGACGTATTTGTTTTCGCGTAATCATTATCTTTGTCAATAAGCGAGGGCACAAGGTGAGAAGAAATGGCAAAATTACTTTAGCTTGCCGATGAGAAGTGATAAAAGGCCGCCGAGAAAAACGGCGGCAATAAATCGCGAGGAATCGATAAGGCGTAATATCACGTTGCCGTCTTGACTGTAATGTAGCTGCTGGGACAAATATGAGCTGGGGGAGAGAAACTTATTTGCCCCATTAAGACTTGAAGGAGAAGGGAAAATCAACGAGCCGCAATTTCCAAACAATTTCTTTATGTATGTTAGTATTCGCTGTATATAAAGAATGGTACAAAATACAACAACCACGCGACACCGTCGCGTGACTTTGTCCGAAGCAGGTACATAAGCCGTAAACTGTAGAACGAGTAATCGCTTTTTGATACGTGATACTTGAACGTACGATTCTAATGTCCTTTCTTGTAGCCGTACTTTTTCCCAGAATGATGATCGCCTTTCTTGCCGTACGCATCGTGATGGGAATGATGTTCATCGTGGCCGTGCTTGCCATGGTGACCTTTATGATCCTCGTCGTGATGACCTTTGTCATGGTGGCCCTTCTTGCCATGGTGATCTTCGTGGTAGCCGGAATGATGATGACCGCCCTTCTTATGGTGGCCTTCTTTCTTTTCGTGATGACCGTGGAAATCACCATGCTTCTCGTGGTGTCCACCCTTATGATAATCGTCGTAAAACTTGTGTTCTTTATGGTACTCGTCTTTATGGAATTTGTTGTGATAACCTTTGGTCTTGTGGCCCTTCTTGTGGCCCTTCTTCTCACCGAACTTGCCGCCTTTATGACCCTTCTCGCCCTCGTGATGCTCGCCGTATTTTTCGTGCTCGTCGTGATGACCCTTCTTCTTGCCTCCGTGTTCTTCGTGATGACCGGAATGGTGCTCCTTATCGTGCTTACCGCTGTCACCTTTGTCGTGATGATGATGACTCTTGTACCCTTTTTCGCCTTTTCCACCGTGCTCTTCGTGGTGGTGAGATTCGTGTTTATGACCACCGCCAGATTCGTGATGGTGACCCTTATGCTTGGTCGCTGCCGTCTCGAGATCGATTTCATCGGTCTCTGCAATCGGTGACGACACCACGGTTGATTCTACATGATGGTCATCGTTCTTCTCTCGTACATCGCGCCGACTGATGCGCGATTCCGCACTGGCCAGATCTCGGGCGTGACACGTTGTGTGCAACGTGAGCGAACATATTGCAATGAATAGCAGAAATAACATCGTACTTCGCACCATCTCGATCGCACTCGATTTCGATCGAACTGATGGCCGATGTTACAACGGTTGACACTTAAATATCGATGGTCCAGCTACTTCCGCCACGGCGCGGCCGTCTGTTTCCGCCGAGTCCACTTTCATCCGCACGACCGCAAGTATTCCTAAATTTCGTTCCAATCTCCGTTGACATCGATGCGGTGGGGAGGCACACGGTTTCACACTTTCTCGCATCGCTGCACATTGCGTTTATTCTACTAGAATATTCCGTCGCGCTATCTCGCAGAGTTCAATCGAGTGTTAAAATATTATTCGCCGAGTTCGGCCCTCATTGTGATTTCTTGCTTGCGAAGTGACATAACAAATTGACTTGTTAACATTCTCCCGAATATTTGTAAAATTACGAGTGTGTATGTGTGTGTGCGTGTGTATATGTTCCAAATAATGTAAATTTTTTTTATTCGATTAATCATATCTCGATACACTGCGTGAACGCAATGTTTCCGCAAAAAATTATATCCGGCGTCAGGAAGAACTTTCCATTACCACTTTTTCCGCGAGCATCGGTCTGCCACGGGAACAATAACCACGGAAATTTCTAGACCGCAACAAATCGCATTATCGTCTTCGTACTGATGTTCTTCTTTTTCCATTTGTAATCAACATTTGCATTTAGACGCACTTTGACGTGATTAATTACAACACGAATATAATTAGAATATAATGGTTATGTTTATATATTTTTACTTACTTTTTTCTTAAAAAAAAATTTTATGCTCGTTTTCAAAGCTTACTAATTGTAAGTAGATAATTGAATACCGACGATGATAAAATGTGACTGATCGTTTTCCGCTTTTTCACGCGCGCGAGCCGGTGATTAATTAATACACGAAACGCGAAAACCCAGTTGCGAATGGCCAAATATCTATTTTGAATCAAAGTGGCGTCCCGTTGTCCGACACATGCACGCGTCCGATCAACACCTCGCGTAGCAGCATGACCTCAATCGATATTTGAAGTTAAGTACCCTACCAGATGCTCGCGCAATCATTTTAATTAATATCATGACGTACAAATACAGGATATGCATATGTCGCGTTGAATGCCCTAGAAGCGTTTTGTTATCACAGCACACGCGCGTCGTCGCGCTCGCTAGCTCATCGATAAGCTGTCTAATTTTATCATTAATTCTATTACCTGCGACATAAATTCGCCTCTCGTAAACACCGTGCCATTTATAACGTCATAAACCGAAAACAATTTATTGAGTTTTACAGACGTCGGCGACGCGTATATCATGCGCGGCATTCGTTGCACCGGTCGTTTCGCTAACTGTTGACCCATTTGTTCCGGCATCTCTGATGGTTTTATTAGATGATCTCGAAATACCATCGAAAATACCAGGAAAAATAATAGTGTCTGTGGTCTTAATCTTCCATTGATTGTAATTTCAATGAAAAGAAAAATCTCCATAGCTATTCAATGAAATCAGAAAGAAATAGTGTCTCTGTGAATGTTAACAGATAAAGACCTAAAGTCCAAAAATTTGCAGACTGTAATTTTGCATTGTCAAAAATCTTTACATAGCAAATTCTGTCAGAATGAAATAAGCAAATGGCAGTATACGCGGAAAAAATACAAGAAGTGGAATATCGCAATACAACGATTGTCGATGTTGATTTCCATTGCAAATCCAAAGCATCGGCTCATTTCGCAGCCTGAAATATCGCTCGATAGATTCTGATTCTTTACGATCTTACTTGGCAACCACTTTCGATTGGAGATTGGATCTCGCCGGTGTTGGCGCTGCATAATCAAGATAAAGATTGGTTACTGCCCAGTTTCCACGAGGATCCCTCAGACAGAGGGAAGACCAAGGGTTCTGCCAAGTTCGATTTCGACTCAGCGTCGTAACGGAGATTAGATTAGGTAGCATTCGCCGTAGATCTCGACTCAGATGGAAAGATTGCTTTGTAAGCAGATCCGAGGCGGCGTCGGGCCATCCGGATCATTCACCTCTTTGTTTGGCCAAAGCTTGGCGCGGTTTCAATTAAAATCTAAAATGTCATTGAAATCTTTACGTACGGACAGCCATGGCGAAGCGTTCATGAATCGCGGCATAATTCGTTTACTCATCAAGCATTTTACTTTCGCTCGATTTGCCGTTCCCGAGGATAATAATGCTAACAGTTAAGATTGAAAAGTTTCCAGGTGTAATTTTTCTAATTAGAATATTCAACCATTAAATTTGACGCGTTCTGATTATATTCTATTCATATTAATATTAATCCTAAAATCCTACGAAAGAAAAACAAGTATTTGTAATCATTTTTTTTTTATTTAGAGATACACGTAATAAAGACAAAAAAATCAGAAAAATAAAGAGCGTTTGAACCTCTTACGATAATGCCATTAAGGTTGGATAAGTTTTTTTTATCGATTTTGTTAATAATGAAAGAAATAGCGAATACCGCAGACGTCTATTCCACGTCGCTAAGTTGTGAGGTGTGCAATCAGTTGATGGAAGCGTTAGTCCCGACCCTTCCAATCCGACGACTGAACTGTCTCTCACATTCAAGTCTTACCCTCGCACACCATCTTTCCTTCTTCCTTTCTTCCTTCCTGTTCGTTCCCCGCGTTACCACTCCTGTGGCACATTCTCGCATGTTGAATAAAACCGTCGGGTTATACGCCGACGCGAACAAAAGGACCTTGCGCTGGCTCCTGGGCTGCTAATGAAATTGTTTTCTAATTTAAACCCAGAGAGACCACCCGCCATAGCTACCATTCTACGGTCAAGAGCCCCATTCGAGGTACAAGCTTTTCCGACGATAGCCGCGAGAGAGCTGACAGTGATAGTCCCTAATTTGAGCTCCCCTTCGCTTTGCTCGCCTCTTAAACTCATTTATGCAAACAAACAGTTGGTATTTTCAGCTGATCCAAATGATTCACTATCATTTTCTCCTTTTAATTGCGTGCAATAATGGAAATGTATGCGGCGAAATATTCAAATAAAATAGACCAACAGACCGTTGAGTACCTGAATATCTATTGATCGGAACATCAAATAATTTATTTATGTCTGTAAAACCACTCTTTGAATGCGAATTAACCCGATTATTTTTGCTCCACAATAATGTGTTTTTAACTTGTTACTGATGGCTAAATATATATTTTCTTTTTAATTAATTATGCGCACGGCGCGACATAAAAATTTTAGAGTCAGCAAATTTAAATATCTTTTTTTTTATTAATCGCGTTTGACATAGATTGCTCATAGGCTCCGGAAAATTGAGTGAAGCGATGACAACAAAATATTTCTTTGTCACATGCAGCGTTTAACGATAATTATCTCGCACAATTAACAAACTGATTTTCCGCTCGGGGATGAGTAACCATCTGGAAAGTTTCCTCGTTATAAATAATTGCAAAATGCAAGCCGCCCGTGAATGTGACGCACCTACAATGGCTAGATCTAAAATATGTACGAGACATTCTTGCGTGATGGAAAGTACTTTTTAATAAACTCACGTTTTTATCATATTCCTTTTCTGTTAGCTAGAACTGCAATTTGTTGATAATTAGCCGCGTCTATTGTATGCCATCTGAATGGCAATATCTGCGATCTAACACGGTTTCAAGCTACCGCTGTTAAGCGCGTAATTAAATTGGATCAGCGGAGGAATAGTTTGAACCTATTTGCTTTTTCAACGAATCATACAGTCATAAAGCGAACTGATTCAAAGTGTTTTGACAAAGACCGAGAATAAGTTTATCACTTTTGATCCTCGGGTGGTGTCAAATTAGAAATTAGAACTACTCTTCGCAACAAACCAAAGTACATTCGTACATTCACACGAAGGAATTAAATGATTAGCTGGTAAAACTAACGCGTGTAATAAACGTTACTAGTGTAAACGTAATTTATTCGAATCAAATACTTTATCCTAAGTCAGTGCCGCACGGTAAGTAAAACTTGAATCGCGTTAACTCGAAAAATAAATGGCACGTCGGTTATGGTGATATTAAGTCGTGACTTTATTTCTTCTCTACAAGCAGGAAAAGTTTTCACTCTTCTCTCCCATCATGTTTCCATTCTTTAGAATCTACTTAAATCAGTGACATTTCTGCGCGTACAAAAATGTACGTACTTATTTTTGCATATCTTTAATTGCACATACGTGCAATTAAAGACGTTATATTAGGATGAGTTTTTGATGAAGAAATAAATCACTTAATGATTAACGTTTCGACGAATAGATATGGTATCCATCCATACCGTGAGAACAAACTATTTGCATGCAACGCGAAATGTACCCCAGAATGGATTAGCTGTTGATAATCGATCATGCACGGACATTGCTAATGTAACAAGTTTCGCCGGCGGTAATTTCGAGCGCTCGCTCGTACTTTCGCGATCGATCCTAGCGCGTAAGCGTAAAGGCAAATTTCATAATGGAAACATTATTATATTATTAATATAGCATTCGATTTGTGGCCGCGGGCGTGCTTTACGCCATATTATTTTACCGCAACGCATCGATACAAAAGATTTTCGCATCTTTTAATTAAAGTTATTGAAAAATCATTTACGTAGGAGTAGTAATTATATTAGTTACGAATAAATATCACTTACAGTTATGTGTAGGTACCACAAAAAGTTTAAAATTAGCAACAAATAAAATTTATACGAGGATACTTTATTGGCTGTTAAGCATAAATTATTTTTACAATCGATATATATTATATACTTACTGCTGCAAAGTGAGTGTTAATCGCTCGTAAAATAACAGAAAATGTGTGCGTATGCATGCGCGCGACCCATATCATTTTTTATTAAAAAGGTATCTATGAATCTACACAAATATTTTCTACAATTTTCGATAATTTTAATGATAACGCACGTATTTTATATGCAACAAAATATTAATATTTGTGATAACGTGTGTAAAATTGAAAAGGGAAACGCTCCAATTTAAACCAAACGTTAAAACAATGTATACTGATAAAATTAATAATGATCTCCCTCTTCTCCTTCTTCTTCCCCCCCATCAGAGCTGTAAGAGCTCTGCTTTTCGTAAGATCCTTCGTCACCATCTCCAGAAGAATAACTCTCGCTGTAACTTGAAGATTCCGGCTCTTTCTCGTAATGGCTACTATAATGATCTCCATCGTCGCCTCCGGTATAGTGCGAGTATTCGCTTCCCTCATTGCCCCCGTCACTGGCGTAATCCGTATCAATCATAGTACCTATAATTTTCATATCGTATAAAATGTTAAGTACTTATGACAAATAATTTCATTTTATTTGCAATATATATTTTAAAACGCTTTGGTGTTTTATGGACTGCTTCCACAGTTTGATTAAATTTTATCAGAAATAATTTCATTTTATCGTTAAATTAACAATAGTATTGATTTAACGAAATACAAATTCTTTATGGGAAAATGTATGAATTAATATCTTTTGTTAATCAAATTTCTCTTAATTTTCTTTTCAGATTATCACGTTAATATCTACTGTTGATTGGCAAATTACAATTTGACGATTCTTTACCTGCGCCTTCATGATCACGATTCTTTTTCTCGTTATGTTTCTTATCTTCAGAATTCTTGCCGTAACTGGTTTGCGTCTCAAATTCGTATTTGTCGCCATCTTGTTTGTGGAAGGTGTCGAGAGCCTTGTAGCCGTGATCACCTTTACCATAGGTTTCCTTCAAGTAACCCTTCTCACCCTCCGCATCACTCCCATAGGTTCTGTAGGAACCACCCTCGTCTGATTTGCCTAAAACCACATTGTTGTCTGCCCTTGTTACGCTCAACAAGACATCTAACGCGTTCTCGAAATTCAGCACTCGGCGATAACATTAATCTGACATATCTCAAAAGAAAGAGAAAGAGAGAGAGAGAAAATTTAAATTATAATTAATTATAACTAATTTTTAAAAATATAATATGCTTCTTTTAACTTATTGATTTTTTTTATTTAAATTATTTTATATATTTATTATTTAAATCACACGCTGATATATGAAAAATTATATTTCTAAAATTGCCTATGAGGAATTTTTTAAGCTATATATTTTTGTACACTATATTCTATAAAAAAATATTAATTATCTAGTACATACCAGATGCGTTTTTCATGTGTTTTTTAGTATCTCGTGACTTCGGTGCGTTACCGGCGCTCATTAGGTCCCTCACTTCTGCCACAACTTTTAACGGCGCCGGTTGACGTACTTCGCGAATAAATGAACCAACAGCGACGACATCGTCCTCGATGTTTTCGTAAATAACAGATCTGGCCAAGGAGTTACAAACGAGCAGGTGCGAGAGCAGTGACACAAACAATTTCCAATACATCTCGCAGGAGATGACTTTAATCTTGTTGATTTCAGTGATTCCTTACGCGTTCAATCTATCTCGCTGAATCTTTTATATCGCTCCCACCTTTCGAAATAAAATCTTTCTGACAGAAGCAGTATTGCATGTATTCGTATCGATCTTATAAGTCGTCACTGTGGCCAATCACTTAAACGAGCAATTTGACTTGCGCTTCGCTAATTTCGCAACATCTTCCGCGCAGCAGCTTGTTGCCAAAGGAAAGAACTGTATCGTGCGAATACCTGTCCAAGATTTTAGAGACCGATCGATCGATCTATTGATCTAAGAAATTAGAAAGAACCGGCGATTGTGTCATTCACTGTTGGCTTACGTAAAGACATCTTTTCGTCATCAAGGAAGTCACGTTGGGTTTTGTCGATCGGGCTCGTCAACAATGGCAACTGATCGATTGCGCTTCGCCATTAAGCCGAACTATCGATCGGATGGCGTGATATTATCTGTGCCGTGCGTATCGCATGAGTGATCTCGCGCTTTCCACGATCGCAAGTATAAAAACCGTGGAATTGAGTTGCTGATGGCTGATAGAATTGTCTGACATAACGGATTCTAGTACATTGCCCTTTCAAAACATTACGACTCTACTTGCACTACACCGTAAAAATTTATTTAGAGTTGAAATTAAGTTCTTTCTTCTCCTATCTTCCTTCCCTCTCCCCTTTTTATCTCTTTGAATTTTATCGATACTGTCGATTCGATATTTCACACATTGTATTAGAACGCTTGTATTCGATATACAAATCAGAATCAGACTCTGTGCTCTAAATTAATTTCAACGAAATGCCTTTGAAAAAAAGGCGTGATAAAGACTAAACCGTAAACCATCATATTGAATTCACTTTGATATAGGATCTGCAAAGGATTAAATTCATTTGTATTTAATATCGTGAATATGATGTTAAAACACATTTGCGTTTTACTGGTTTTAACTTTATGCATGTATTTCTGTGTTTTGATCCGTACTAATATTTAACATAACGACATGAAATGTAATGTAGGTGAAGCAATTAGTTCGGAATCGCCAGGCCATATTATATATTAACGACCCAGTGTGAGATTCCAGTAATAATTATTACTTGATCATATTGGATGATTCAGTATTGGATGTAATAAATGTTCTGAGATATGTCGTTGCCACGATTAGTATTTATAATGTTGCGAAAAGAACGTTCGCGCTTTTGAAATCATGACACGAAAGAAAACTGCGTTTGTATTTTAGCCACAATATGCTATCCACGCACGAATGCATATATCTAAATAGTTTAGAATAATTCGGAAACAGGAGATGTTGAATTGCTTTTTTGTGATGTATTATTTCACGATTGTTGCACGACCGTTCCACTTTAATGATTTATTCTGAAGTTTTTAGTATAAAAAAAATGAAGTTTTAATCTTTAAAAAAGTTAAAGGACAAATCAATACAGAGTAGAAAAAGTACTTTAGTTTCATTGTATTTTTAGTAAAAAATTGATCATTATTTTTTTCACGAAATTATTGTGGACTATATTTAAAATCTTTTTTCTTTATTTAATTGCAATTTATTTTCATTTACAAATTATAAAATATACTGGAGATTTATTTATGATATTTTGGTCCATAAATTTTTGCAATTACATCAAGCTATTGTAATCATAATAATTGCTTAAATTCAAATTATTCTATTGTTAAAAATTTTTAATAAATTTATATAGTCTTGTATGAATAGTGTGACACCGTTTTTTTAATTAATATTTGTTTACATTTTGAAAATCATTAATCTCGAACGTACTATTTAATATTAATAGCATAATCTAAATTGTATTAAACTATCAGTATAAATATATGATGCATCTTTGTCTGTATATAAATAAAAGTGTAAATGTCAAAGAAGTAGATCCTTAATGCTAATAGTACTATTCGTTAGGTGTTGTCTGTGCAAGAAGCTACTAAATCTCGAACTTCATTCGTCCACTTGGCAAGGGAAGCCGAGGGAGAGGTGGGGAAGGGAAGATGTTAGGATGATCGTCACTTAAAACCATGCGATCCGTGTCGACGACGTTAAGCGTCTTAGATAGTTGCTGCGCCAGCCAGTTTTCTTGGCATAATCCGGTAATTTGAAAATCTCGGATGGAATGTAACACCTCGTATCAGCCACCGTCTTGGATGTGCTAAGATTCTCGTTTCACCAACCCCTGTTGCATCACCGTCTCCCTCCAAGTCAGCCAATGCGCGCTTCGAGCCACAACCCTTGAAGTAAAGCCGGTGGTTCCAGAAATAGCCGAGATGGAGGGGTGCCTGGCGTCAAGGGTTGCATCCTGATTAGGGTAAAAGGAAGAGTCTGAGTAGTCTCATTCGTATGCAAGACTCGCCGGTCCCTACGATTTACTCAGTACCCTCTTTATACAAATATGTCGCATTATATATGAGAAAATTTATGGCGGATAATAAATTCATAAATCGACTTTTTAACATTCGATTTTAGTTAAATATTTAATAATTTAAATTATTTCGATGTGACTTATATGAATTACACAAAAAGCTCAAAATATTCATATGTATTTTTTTTAATAGAAAAAGTTATAAATAACGAAATAAATGCGAGTAAAAATTATAATATCTCAATATCTCTAATATACCTTCAGTATATTGAAAAACAATTTTCTCGTAAAGATAGTATAGTATTATAGAATATTTTATACATATGTGTGAATCTCTTTACTGCCTACTATAGTTGAAAAGAGAAACTTAAATGCAGTTATGGTTCTTGCGGCAAGTAGTCAAGATAAAATAGAGTTATGCTCAAGAGATAACACACAGTATTTCTTAAACGACAGTTAATCTAACGTTGGTACAAGCACCTTTCGTATCCAAGGAGTTTAAAATATTGATTTCAACTTGAAATGCTTGTGGGGTACGTGTTATCAGATTGTATGTACCGCTGTCGATAGATTGCTCTTATCAGCAAATAGTAAGATAGGAAGCATAACAATATCTTCTTGATATCTAGATTTTTGGTTCTCCAACATTGCAGGATATGTAGTTATTATTGGTATAAGAAATTGACTATTGACCATCGATAACAGACTTGCTGCTAGTAAACTAGAAATTACTATAATTAATACTATAATCAATAAATTAAATAATTTCTATAGTTGTTCATAAACCAATACTATTGTATGTTTATGATGTTATCAATAATAGAAACATGAATGGAACATATTTATTGATATAAATAAATATATGAAAACAGATATAGAGACGTATTAATATGTGCATTTACATACAAATTTACATAGTAATACTGCATTGAATAAATATAGGCTATTTATTTGCAGACTTTTTAATTTTGCTAACAAATTTTTTCATACGTAAATCGATAGTGTATTATATACTTCTTCATAGAACCAGGAGATGTCGATACCATACCGCTTTAGATGTTTCCCGCAGGGATGACTGGTCCATACGGTTTGGAGTTAGGCCATAGATTCGAGTTTAGTATACGGATACTCACATAAATTTAATATATATTCTCATATACATACTTTTCTTTAAATGATAATTCTATAAACATTTAAGAAGAAGTGAATTAATCTAAAAAAAATAAAACTAATAAGACTGCCAACAAAATTATATATGTGTTTGATATAGGTAGATAAAGGAGCCAAAGACTAAAACTTATTTTTTTATGTCTTTGAAAAGAATATTACTTACAAGTAACACTACCTAAGTGTCACACGCCGATTTTAATGAGTTTCGAATATGTTGTACTCTAGATTAAAATAAGAGAGACATATTTTTTTATACGTGCCCAAAAAGCCGTTAAGGGGTGAAACGCCATCTTGAAAAAAATCGGTTTTTATATGATTGAGCGAATATCGTCGAAACAAAAAGAAGTTTCA
The DNA here is from genome assembly GCA_011638315.1 of Tetramorium parvispinum. Classification (NCBI taxonomy): domain Eukaryota; kingdom Metazoa; phylum Arthropoda; class Insecta; order Hymenoptera; family Formicidae; genus Tetramorium; species Tetramorium parvispinum. The sequence continues at coordinate 11,873 of VBVR01001642.1, read as the reverse complement.
AATGAAAGTTTTATGTCTTTCAATATATTTTATAACAGTGCAAACAGATTTTTTGAAAATATTGTATTTTTCGAAATTCCCCACTTCCTTCATGCGTACTGATATTGTGAGGGGTACATCAGTACAATTCAGGAGAGAGGGTTACTTGTTAGATATTCTCTTTTATAAATCTTTTATATCTACTTTTATCTTAAGTAAAACGAATTTAATTCAAAGTTATTTTTAATCTATATTATGTAATAACGCAATAAAAATCTGTCTGCATTCTTTAACGTACAACAATTTTAATTATCACATTCTCTAAAAATTGCATTGCAAAGAAATTTTATTCGACATGTTACTTTCAAAGGCGCGTATTTCTGTTATTAAGCATACTTTAATTATTTTAATTGAATATCTTTGTTAGCAAGACATTCTATATCATAAAACATGTCGTTTCACATCAAATGTCGGATTAATCTAGCAAGGATGTTAGCTCAGCGGGTGGAGGGATGGGTAGTAGCGTAGACGAGATATGGGCTGGCGAGGGGGAAGAGCGACGCAATTAGGAGAGAACATAAATCCCGCAGTTTAGCACACTTCCTCGCCATGCCAGCAGATCGCAGAATACAAATCAATCAGCATAACGGTCGACTGGGCATTTAATTTCCATTCGGCTTCTGATCGAGTGGGATTCGCCGATTCCACAGCGCTGCGCGTCGGTGCTTTGCCGTAGAGCCGCTTGTGTGTGGCGGCAGGGCCACCGTAGACACACGCGATATCTCGATCCCGCATACCTCGTGTGCTCGCCACTCATCCTATTGTGGAAATCTCTCGAAACGGGTCAAACGCAACGGACGACGGGACGCAAAAAGGATTTTGCGCGTCCCGTAACGAGCTCGACGATGGCGCGATCCCGATACGCACGCGATGCGTAGTAATTCGAGTTTGCATGAGCGGCCGGTTTTTATGTGATCACCCTTTAACACGATACTCGGAACAAGATGTTACTTGCGTCTAAAAGTGCCTAGTTTCCAATAAATTAATAGTAACTATATTGCACTCTTAAACGTCATATACAAGTTTTAACGCGTATGCAACAGAAAAATATTCATTCTACAGAGAAAAGCAATTACTTATTTTATTTTAAGTAATAGTTTTCTTCAGCTAAGAATATTTTCTTAATAATAATTTAAGTTATACTTGTTATAAGTCCAGAATATGTTTTTAAGTAAATGTGATGAGTTTATGATAGATTTGCGGATATATAAACTTACCAAATACTTGGAACAAGTATATTTACTCGTAGGTAGTATAGATTTTTCTGTGTGTATGATGCTAAAATTTAACGTTACGTTCTTTATCGTTATTTAATTACACAATAATATTTATCAACGGATATTACCTTTATTTTATCTTTATTTCTCTCTTATTAATAGCTGTAATCTGGTAAGCGCGAACAATTATTGATGTTTCTCTCAACGAAACAGAAACGACCAATATGTCGGCACTTTCGCTGCCGTTAAGCGTGGAACGTACATATCGCATAGGATTCTCGTGTACTTCCGCACCACCCGAGATTTTGCCTCCAAACTACCGCCGCCACGAGCCACCGTCCGGGCTTACCTAACTTAGTCGGCAGCGATGGCGTGGGTCGCCGTCATTGCCAACCAAGTTTATGGCCCAGACCGACGCCCATAAACTGTACAAATGGTAAATCTACCGTAAGATCATCCCAGCCGAAAATGATGTATCGTAGGTTCCGCAGGACGTACGTACCCGAGAGCCGGTCGACGCGGCGGTGGTCCTGCTTGACCTCCCTCTCTTAAAGAGCGTATATGTATTATATGTACGCGTGAACACAGAAGAGGACTCGATGGCGGCGGGGAGTGGCGCGATCGGGCACGAGACGCTATTTTGCTTCTTGGACTCGTTACGTCCTTCATCGGATACCTTCGAATTGCCAGCGAGGCATTCGGAGGACCGTCCGTATCTCAGCTGGTGATATGGTGCAAATGTCAGGCACGAGAGTCAATGACAGCTTGTGAGGAACATTTAGGAGATTGCCTGCGTATGGACCTGACACCTGCGTGCGATTGTGTCCTTGTCATTACAAGATTATCAAATGAAATGTGTATTGGACGTACTGAATGTATTAATGATAGATATTATTAATTTAGCTATTGGACAAATTGCAAATCACATATTTTCTTAATTTTTAGAACCAAAGGAATTTGTGAAAAAGTACTTAATAGAGAGTCCAGCAGTTTTTACCTCGAAACATATCCTTTGATTTTATTTCGCTTAATTCTCAAGTTTTATCTACATGTTAATTTTAAGATCTAGTAATTTGTAAAAAGAATCGTTTCAAATCATCACACTGTCAAAATTCGATCGACTGTTTCATAAAATATCCATTGATTTTACGGTTTGATACGTCACAGAACGTAAACGTGGAACAGACGTACATCGAGAATCGCTCGTGGCAATCCGTCTCTCGTGAAATTTTTAACGTGAAAACATCACTGATGACAATATCACGTAACAGAAAGTTTTACAGAGCACGGAGCATCGAGAAGAAGCCCTAGTTTAGTATACAAAAAGACTGATCGATAAACCTCGGCTTTTCAGAGTTTATTTCGGTCATATTGTGGAATCATTACGATACGCCGCCCTGATTCAAAAGTTCCATTGTGAATTTAATTCCAATCGACATGGGCGAATTAGCTTGCCCACGTTTTCTGACTTCGCAATCTCAGTCATTAGATATCGCTTGATACATGAATGATATAAATTAATATAGGTAAATGTCATAGCATACGTTCTAATGAAAATTAATACTTTCATATTTAACGCGCGCGGGCGTTTGTCTTTTTTTTTTCTTTGTGTAAAAATGATCTTCTTTTAAACTCCTTACTGATAAAAATTCTAAACGAACTAACAGGGAGAATAAAGTGAGTGTGAATTGATGCAACGACAACGTTTTTATATAAAAACTTGGGCACGTGTTGCTGTTTTTTAAAGCACTAACGCGTGCTTCCGGTAACCGACTCATTCATACAACTATTAGTAGCGGAACCAGTGATTATGGTGCGTTACATTGAAATACACCGTTAAATATAGCATAGCAAATTTAACTGTGCCTCCGCGAGGTAAATACCATGATGCTATCGGCGATAATAAAAGACGCGCCGCGTGCTGATAATATTGATCCACCTACTTACTATTTACGTGCTAGTAACAAAGGCGTCTCGATTGTTACAGAATGAAACCGTCCCCTTCTTACCTCACCACCGGATTTAACTTCCCGATACCCACACCTGTACTTACCTGCACCTCAAGTGAGATGAACTGTACGTAATGGGACAACCCTTACTAAATCCACCATTGTAAGAAATCGGTCGGAGTTAATAATAGCATTCGGCTTTTGCTTTTGTGGTCTGCGGCCCATATTGTAGCACGGAGATCGCGGCGCGCGTGAGATTGGATAGGGTTCATTGAGCGGTGCCCTTTCGTATTATAACGAAGGATGCTGTCTTTCTCTCTCTCTCTCTCTCTTCCGTTTATTATAACTATACTTTCTTGATAAAAAGGATGAAACGCTTTCAACGGATATGCATTATATGCAATCAATATTTCTTACGATATGTATGTACATTGAAATAGTAAATGAAAGTTACGATAGTTTCAGACTCGCGCGTATTCGCAGTTATCATTTTCAAGTGCAATTATGTACCAATTAATGCGCCACGCAATAAACTCTGTAACGAACTCCGTTTTTAACTCCTGGAGTTACGACGCGCGAAGTTGTCTGGTCTATTACCCATTGAGATCGACTTGTACGTATTATCACCTACTCTTCATCTACCGACCCTTCGTCAACGCGAAGACGGAAAAAGTTGCGGATCATCAGCATAAAACAGAAGTACAGACACGCGAACGCGAGGAACGTTGATGGCAGAGTGCGGCTGCGGCAACATACGGTGCGGTCTCTCTCTCTCTCTCTCTCTCTCTCTTTCTCTCACTTTAAAGCCATCCCTCTTCAATCAATTCGGCCTCTCTTTCGTTCACCGTTATCACTCTATCCCGCTCTCTTTTTGTCGTTCAGCTCTCCTCGCCTCTGTCGTCACTCCCGTTCAGGCCGCTGCCGTTGTCCCGACGTTACTTCCGTGACGATGAGCTTCAATACGCGCCGATAGTCGCGGCGGGAAACCAACGAGCCTACCCAAAGTCGTCCATGGTTTCCACGCATCCAACCCAACCCAAGCCCGGCCTAGCTCAACCTGGGACAAGCGAACATACACAGGAGCATTAAACGCATAGACGTAGACACGTACAACGCCGGTGCACACGTGGTGAGCGCACACTCCCGCGCGGATGGGCGCGAGCGCGCATCTATCCGCTCCTCTGAAATAATAATAGAAGAATGAAAATGAAAGAAAACGAAAAAGTAATAATCTCGGGGATCTTTTAAAATCCATCGAAGCAGACGAAGCCGCCGGATTGTGTTGTGTGTTAGGAGCTTCTCTCTTTCCCCGCCTTTCACCATCTTCCAGCACTATCTCGCCCTTGTTCCCTCCTGCTATCTTGACTCTTCTCTCTCGCCGCTGATATTTCTTGTCTTACTTTTCCTCGCAGACCGAGTCCTTATACGCGAGAAGAATCCAACGACGACGAGATATACTATCACACATCGACGTGCAATGCGAATGTAGGTTCAATGCAAGAAAAAGGTGCGTCTACAATACGTATACGGTGTATGTACAGCGACAATTTATCTTTTCTCCTGGTGCATCCTATCTGTCGATCCATCGATCTCTCGGTCCGTTTATATAGAGCATCGTTGCGCGACGATAAATTCCAACTTACGCTGATAAATTTTCTGCTCTGTCGCCGTCGCTCGAACTTTTGTCATATAAAAGCATGGTATGACAAAGTGATACACATATATAGATACGCGCGTATATATACAGGTATACGTGTAAAATAAAAATTTACATTTCGTCGATTTTCATTCCGCTTGACTTATAACAATAATTAAATATTTAGAGTTAAATTGAATTAAAGAATTTAATTGTTTTTAAAAGCTACGGAAAATGAATCTTATACGTACATGTTCTTATACATAAGTATACTAAACTCATCGCAAATTCAACAACCTTGCGGCCTAATTTGAGAGAGCGAAGTTCATCGCTAATATGTCTCCATGCCTTCAAGGGATCGGTTAAACCGAAGTCGCGAGAGGGCTACGCATTTGACGCATTAACACAGTAGAAACGGCTGCAAAGGGGAAGAGGAGGAGAGCGAAAGGGGACTCGATGTTCGACGGGAAACGTGGATGGCGGGCGGGAGGTTGGAGGCGGTTGACGGGGATCAGAGCAAGAGGAAGACATAGGGTTGGAAAGAGAAACGAGGCAGGGCAAACGGCAGCGAGAGAGAAATGGAGAGAGAGAGAGAGAGAGAGAAAGAGGGAGAAGCAGAGAGAACGAGAGACCGGGTTTCGTTTCGGGGTGAGTCGAGGGGGGAGGCACGGGATTTCACGGGAGGCTGATCACGAATGGACGCGTCTCCCGCAGCTCTGCCGCTGACAGCCAGGAATTGGAATTGCATCGGCGTCGCTCGATAGCCAGCCATCCCGCCAGTCAGGCAGCAAGGCAGCCAAACGGCCTAACAGGCAGAGAGCCCGGCCGTCCACGAACGCTACTGTGCCTGTGCCTGCCTACGTACCAACCGAATCCACTGCCGTCGTCGCGTTTCCTCGTGCACAATCCTCTCCGGGAACGATCCCCTCCGATAGATCTCTCCGTACTCCCTCTAGAAAGACAAAGACAGACAGAGAGAGAGAGAGAGAGAGAGAGAGAGAAATCCATGCGAGACGGACGGATGGATGGACTAGGTGCCGATATCACATCCCGTCGGATCTCGCATCTGCGTGAATACATACGAGTTTACATCTAACATATATGTATTTGGGTATGTGTAAGATAGGTAATGCTAGATTGGAAGATCGGGTCGGGAATGTAACAGCGAGGCGACCAATGTCTAAACGCATGAAATTGTCGAATAAGGAAGAATTGATAGGCTTGCTCAGTAATTCTTTTCGATCAATTTTCCGTAACATTAATTTCATTTTCTATTTCCTTTGCCTTAGAAAAAAAATAAGTCAATAACTATATATATATTTTTTTTATTATGGTATAATATATTATAATATATATAATTGACAATTATAATAACAACGACATTTATAGCAATATTTGTGTGTTTGAATATAATATTGCAATATGTTAGATACATTCATCGTAAAATTAATGAATCTTGTATATAGATTTTCATATAGTTACTACATTTTGTGTATCCAGAGTAAGATAGCTCTCTGTTTGCCCTTCTCTGGAAACTCGTTATTTGGGTTATCGAGTGTATATAGATGTACGCCGTCGGACAGTAGATAGAGGCAGACACGTTACGAGCACGTATAACCCGGATTGATGCCGGTCCATGGGATCTCCGCGAAATACTGGATACCCGCCTGCTCGCCAGTATTGTCGGATCTGTGTTTTCGAGGGGATTGGATTTTTTGATTTAGGGAGCATGCAGACGCCTATACCTCGTTCCCCGTTCAGTGTCGATTGCTATTCCACGCGCGGACTCGAATTTAACGCTGTAAAACAGACGTTATCCCGCGATTACGAGCGCGAGTACATGGAGGAAGCTGAAAAGACTTGTGGAAGCGCAAAGTTAACCGTCATTTTCGCCATTTTTTATGTGACAGTAATTTGAAGGATAATTAAAATTGTACGAGGACATAAAAAAATCAGCAAGCATTTTATCGGTTTGACGGAACATTGGCTTTTATTAAAGCGCATTACGTTTATGAAAAGGTAATTTCTCTTAGCTCGTTAAGAAATAATGTCTTCAGATGTGTAAAGATAATCACTTCGCAAGAACGTAGGATGCCATTTCCGGCGCAAACGTTACAAAACATCGAATCAGAAGATGGTTGTAACGTGGTAACGACCGTGAGGCTATAACCATTGTCGGAGGACAAGAAAAAGACCCTGGGGAACGCGGGTGCGTGCCGTTATTCCTCACCCTAACAAGGCCCCCCGTTGCGTGCAGAAGCGGCCACGTATAAGCCACGCTAAACTACAACCCCCTTTCGCCTTCACGATTATTCTCGCAGGCTCGCCTGTGTCCAACCCCTTGGCCGACCACCCCTACGTTCGTATCGATGGTCCTAGAAAACGGTCTCACCTCAATGCTAATAACGCGCTGATAGTACGAGCAACACGCGGCTGCTCCCACAGAAAACGCGGGGATCCCTCTGCCCGTTCTTTCTTCCTCCCTCGGTGTATCGTCACGCTACGCATGTTCGTCGCATCCCCCTCTCTTTTACCCCTTTTTACAAACACTTCCTCGCCTCCTACGATATGACTTATGCCCAGGGGCAATGTCGTTCCGCAACATAATTATATCGTAGCGAAACGTAACTTTGCGTTTGTCCCTCTCGTTGCGTAATAGTCGTCGACGAGCCGCAACGATCTACAATGACGATCAGCGTTATGACACGGGGAATACTCTACGCAAGGGAAATCACTTAATTTTCATGATCGGACGCGACCCCTTTTTATGAACGGCTCTCCAGTCAGAGGGATGTTGATCATTATGAAATAATAAAGTGTAATAGCGGTCTTTTGAAAGAGTGTCATCGAATCGATCAAGCGATTAAACTTGGTTATATGATCGATCGATAATCGTGCAGAAAATAGATTTCTTCGAATGGACGCTAGTGTTCGATATTTCAAGAATTTATTCATACTTCGCTAAATGTCTGTTAACATTAATTTTGCGGCGCTGTTCTCCCTGGTATTACACAATCCGGTAGTTTTCGAATATTTTGTTTGAACGTTACATCGTACATTTTCTTAACGATAATCCCGCAAGTTTCATCGCAAATATCTTCCGCATCGAGTAGCCAAAAATTAGGTCAAGCTATTTACGGACCATGCATTACTACGCGCGGCATTTCCCGTAGAATGAATAGGGTTAGATGCATAAAGCAAATCTCTTTTATCGCGGCCCGCGGCCATAAGAATAGTGTGTAAATGGCCGCCATTTTCGGATATTCGGCGACAATTCGAAGAGATCTCTTCGTACTTACACTCACACGCACACACGCTTCCGTCTGCGCGTGGTTAAATATACGAGCACCGTAGAGGGGCAGAGAAATAAAGATGGGTACCGGAACAGGCCGAAGGGCGGAGATTAAGGGTCGCCGAGGAGATGAGTTTGTTAAAAAGGCAGAAGCGGGCCAGCGGCACGCATCAGGGACATCAAAGCGACAAGACGAAATGAAATCCAACCGTCGCCACCCCGCACGGAGAATCTTCTCTCTTCGTGTTCTCGTTCCCGTTCCTTTATTCGCTGCCCCTTTCCTTGGAGTTTTCGTCCCGCGCGACGCAATGTCCTCCTTTTTTATCCCTTCACCCTCGGCTCCTTCTTTTCTCTTTCTTTCTCCTACTCTCTGTTCCGCGTTCCGTCGAGGTACTTCATATCCGTTCCACCTCTAACCCGGTGCGAGCGAGTAAAGGAGGCGGAGAAAGCAAGGGTAAGACCGGAAAGAGTGCGGGGAGGGACTTGGAACCCTTTAAGGGAAGTGGAGTACGGTGGGCGCGAGCATCATCCCTCTCGCAATTTCAACGTCGTCGTTTCTAAGGCGTCGCTCATATTTCTTTGCGATGGCATGCAGAGCAGAGTAATTAATCGTATGTTCATACTTTTGACCGTTGAGTAACGCGCGAGTCTTCTTTATTATAAAGTCGACAAACAGCAGCAGAAGATAAACTAAAGTACAAATATTTTAAAAAGGATTTTAAAGAGAAGACAGTCTTATTTTTTTATGAAGCAATGCTGGTATCTCTTACAAGTTGTTTTTGCCACAATATTATCGCTGTCATAATAATAATAATATTAAATAATAAACTATCTTGAAAGCGCATCGAATAATCGCGAAATTGATACTGTCGTATTTAGTTTGAAGTGCAGTTCTTTGATCCGCTAACTTTCGAAAACAGCAGTCGCGCGGAAACCTCGCATACCCATTGCCAATATTCTCTTTTCGTAGCGCAATATTCTTTTCAAGCCTCGGTTTATTGGGTAATTCGATTACGTAAAAAAATCTTACGAAGATTCACCAAGTTTTATCGTCGTCGTTGTCGCTGCGTGCCAATAAAAGTCGGCAGTTACTTCGCGGTCTAAAACTGGAAAGCGAGCGCTCTCTCCGCTCGATTCAAATTTCCTCGACGGGGACACGATCGGATCATAAATATGTATCCGTTCGTATTCCCTAAATTCATGGAAATTCTTTAATTGAGTTATTTTGAGGTTGTTTTCCATGAGGCGGTGCGCCGTCGGAAGGAAGAGAAACGAGTAGTCCACGGGAAAAGCCGTGTGGGAAGCACGCAGCTTCAAAATCTTCTTAGACGGTAGCAACTTTAGATTGGCGCAGCACTAAGATAGTATTATTTAACAATTTCACGTTTACCATTATATAATTTCACGTTTACCATTATTTTGAGAGAATATATGTCAATAATAACGTCATTATCATCAGTTTATTAGTAACAAAGTTGTATTAGTTCTATTTTGTGAATTACATTTATAATATTTAAAAACTAAATTAAAATTTTTTTTTAATTTCTTTGTAAACGTTTTTCTCGTAAAATTAGATATTATAGATATAGAAATATATATGAGACATGCAACTATTTGCAACAAAAAATTACAGTCTTATTATGTCATAAATATCAGTAAATGCTTTTTTTATATACGTTCAATATATCTTTTTATATATAGTTTAATTATATTTTTATTTATTAAACTATAAACTATAGGTAATTGCAAATCGCGCAGAATTTATTTTTGCCGTGGCATTATTCGTGACATGTTTCTAACTTCTTCGAGAAAAGAACGTGCGACGTCCGGTAGGTCGTAAGCTAATCTCTTGAGGGCAAGTGAGCTCATGGCATTCCGCGAGTACTCGTGGCATTTTAATATCTTCGGTGCGAAAGGATTAGCACGCAACGACGTGAACACGAAAGGGACGACGACGAGTTAGCGAGTTGGTGACGACAGTGATGAGAAAGAAGAGAAAGTATCGAGTGAGGGCTTGAAAGAGCAGGCGAGCCTGAATTGCGCCGACTTTGTCTAATGACTTGTTACCAATGAAGCTATCGTAACGAGGCCATCGATAAGTGGCAGCGGGTGTCGTTTTTGCGTGAGTGAGCCATTTCGAAGGGACAATCGAGGTTGCTTACGAAGGGATGAGGTTGCTCGGGTTACGTATGAGCGCTCTTTTGCCCCACTGGTTAGATATACTCGTCATCTAAAGGCCAACACTAATAATACTTGCGTTTACTCCGTTTATATATTTCGTGGCAACGAAATGACAATATTTTATATGAATCTCTCGAATTTAGTAATGGAGATGGCAGTTTATAAAAATTTTAATTTCACGATTGTGTACTTATTGAGCATATTACGATTACTTTCAAATTAGAGTATATTACGTCAACGGAAAGATGATATAAGAAAGATAATATTTTTATTGTCTGGCACGATGGTTTTCTTTTTCCCTTCTTTATTTATTGTCTTTTTTTATCGCCGTTGTAACTTTTACGCGAGATATCTACGTGTCTCTATAGCAACCCGTCGCAGGCAGACAAGAGACCGATTACCTATACCTATCCACATAGTTACGAGCATGCGTGCACTATTTACTGGATATTACGCATGGGATGGCCTAGTTTAAGAAATCTTTGCGTGAAACATGAAAAAAGCATAAAGACAACACCGCGTTATGCTGTGTAAAATCTTAAAAAATCCACAGATACCAAAGTAACTAAGCTTGAGTATCTTGTTTATATATAATCAGCAATTCTTATAAGATTAATATAATTTTTATTATGTGCAATTAAACTTTTAAAAAAATTTGAATTGATTAAAGGGGCTTAATTGCCTCTGACAAATGTAAGATAATAGATTAATAATAGAATAAAATAAAATAACCGGAGTACATAAATACGTGTATCTAAAGTAATATGTTTGTTATTTTAAAAATTATAGTTGAAATAAATTGTATGTCTCATTGTACATATAATTTTCTGCATTATATTTATATAATTATATGTGCAATTATATTTTGTAAATTTAATATTTTCATTTTGCTTGTTAAACAATTTTTTCCTTTGTCGTTTAATGCTATTGCACTTTTCGCGTCGTTTATAGACGCAGTAGGGTGTAACTAATGCTTTGCCAATTGTAAAATCGTGGTATTAATATTAGGTAACTTACGCAAAATGCCGCGTGCTTGTAACACCCGTAAATGACATGGTGTAGGTCGAACAGTGCTGAGGGGAAAAGCCCCTTGATGAATTGTCCGCACGTGTCTACCCACGTACTGTCGCCTAATTACATGCTGATCATAGTGACTACCTATACCGTCCCCTGAAATGCGAAATTGCCTATTGTCCACAGTTTCGCGGTCAAAACGACCAGCCTACCACCATACTCTAACTCTTGATACGTGCCAAACGGCATTATTATTTCCATAATGTCAATTGCAAGAGCGTCGCTCTTATGTACGTTTCCGAAAATTATTATCAATTTTTTTATACAGCAAAATAAAAATTTCGCAATAATTTTCTCACACAATTTGGCTCTTTTGAAATAAAAAAAATCATTAAAAATAAACTGTTACATCTATACATACAGTACCGGCCAAAAATATATCATCTTTAGGATTTTCGGGAATATTTTTCATTTAGGTGAATCGAATGGATTCAACATTTTATAGTAATTATTTTTTTATTATTTGATGAATAGTTCCTTGTTCG
>VBVR01001641.1:0-28386 GCA_011638315.1 Tetramorium parvispinum | reverse complement strand
GATATATATATATATATACATATATATATGATGCCGAATATGATAAGGATTTATTCGCGATATTAAGTTGAAGCAGCAATAAATTATTATTATCTCCATTCATGCTTTATATTTATTTGTCTTTAAAGGGTGTCTTTATGCAATATCTATATATATATATATCTAGGCGTAAATTTTAAAAATATAATGATTTATTCTGGCTTTTCAATAAATAAAAAGTTATACATATATATATACATATATACACAGCCAGTAAAAATTTCAGAAAAACTTTCAGTAAAAATTGGAATCTCTTCAATCAAGTGTCATGTAACATTGCTAACAATCAATCACTGTTTATTTTCTCTTAAATTTATCTTGATCATATTTACATAAAAAAAGTGAAACGTATATATCGGATATCATTTTTGGTAATCGCAAACAAAATATGTAATGATTCGTTCGTGTGAAAAGAGTTTAAGTGATGAAAAATAAAATGCAGCCTGCAACTCTAATTTCTTTCCAGTCCATTCGCACAACAAAGAGATACGGTCAATCTGCAGGAGACGCTGCGGCGCGAATCACGATATTGTTTCGTCTCATCTCTCTTCCCCTTCATTAGGCTGTTGGAGCGAGGTAAGCGGGGCACGGCCGCGTGGCGGCGGTTAGCCAGCGTATCATTAATTATCCCGATAGCTTCGGCGCTGCGCGCGCGTTATTATCAATTAAGGCGGCCCTCGGACGCGGCAATTTCCTTCGCGCCGCCTGTTACAGCGGCGATCGCGATACGAGCCGCGGCTATTTTGCTCGCCACGCTCGGCCGTTCGCGAAAAGAAATTAGACAGGATGAAGGGCGATCGCCCGATAATCCCGTCCGCACGCGAGCGGATTAAGCCCGTAGGGACATTATCGAGGTATCGACAAATGCGTCGGTGTATTCGGATATTTTATTTATGATCATTTGGACGTTCATTATGTTCCCGCGATTATTTTCGAAAATCACGCGTAAAGTTAAGTTTAAATTGATGACAACTGTTTTACATATATCAACAAGATCAATCATTTTTGTAGTTTTCAATAAAAATTAAAAATTGTAGAAAAGGGCAGATATAAGATTCCAGTACAAGTGGAAGAAATTAATTCGAAATATTTAATCTTGAATAATCTATACAATCCCAATTGTTAATGCAGTTACTTGTTACTTTGTGTGGGAGAATAGAGGCATTTTTCTTAAAGCGGCGTTTCTGCTCGTACGCTACTTTTTCTTAGCTACCGACATTTTCTCAAATTGTTAAATTAATGTAATAATGGGGAAATACTATGCTTTTGGCGGTTCGTTTATTTCTAACGTTAAATAAGAGCAAGGCGGTCAGCTACGAACCGCCGATTAGCGTCTTCGTCGAAGACACCCAGTACACGTGTGTAATTGCGGGCGCGCGATATAATTTTCTTTAAAGGAAATTTGCATCCTAGACTGCACAATTGCACACGAGTGCGTGCAAAATTACGAAGGAAGGCGGGCTGTAAGCATTTCGCAATAATGACGCTGAGTAAATGAGCGTAAGAAAAACACAGTAGTATGCTAATTACCTATCGGTTAGATTATGCGCCGCCCGGGGCAGAGGAGAACTCGCTCGTTTTCTGAATTTCTTTCCGCGCATCATTGCGCAGCACGATATTTTCCATTATTAGTATCATTGTTAATTGAGATAACACGTGCATAGCATGTAGACGTTCTCGCATCCATAATGATTCGCTCTTGCGTGTAATACACGTTAATGTGCAGGTTTTCGCTAATTTCGCGATGCTTCGAATCCGCGGAAATCCTCGTAGATTCAATTATTAATATCAATTCGTTAATCCTAAACCCTCCAATTAACATTAACGTCTATGTCGATAATCGCTCGGAGCGAGCAGTAGCGAAATTATACGATCGTAATCACGTCCGAAATTAATCGTCCGAAAATCACATCCGCTTTATGTGCGCGGTCCTCGACTTAGGCTTAGGAAATGTCATTTATTTTCATCCGATATTCCAATTCATGGATCAGGAGATACAAAAGATACAAGAGCCTTTGTGCAAACTGCAGAATTCGAATTCTCGTTTGCTAAATTTTTTTTATATTTAGAAAAAAATTTTTTTAGTACCGTCTAAAATAAAAAAATATTTCAGATATAAAAATATCTTGCTGATTAAAGACTGATACAAAAATGCTGTATGTACCTTCATGTCATCGTAATTTGTTTCATTTTAAAGGCGAGAGATTTTTATATTTATTTTTATCATTCGTTTCTAATTTCAATTTTCTTTTCTTTTCATCGCACAGCAAAATTTTAAAGCATTCTCATTATCTACTGTAAAACTTTTTAACTTGCTATCCTCTCTCTTTCTCTCTCATATTATTCATTATTCTTCAGCTTATTATTTCCGATTAATAATAATTAATCATAATTTAATAATAATTAAATAATAAATTAATATTAATAACATAAAAAATGATACAATTCATATTAATAATTATATAAAAATACTCTAAGAATAAAAATAGAGTTAAACCAATTGGAAATGAGATTTACAGAATTAATAATGATAATTAATAGAATAATAATAAGGATTATTTGAACCATTCGCTGCTATTATATTCATATTATTATACACAGCATGTAATGTTATCATTATTATTACTGTATAAATATAGAGTTGAAGAAAATTTATTCGTAACTTGTAGTACCACTACGGCTTAAAGCAACGTATGATTTATGGAACTGCTATAATACGGAATTCTCCATGAATTCCATGTGTTGCGCTTCGTCCCTAGTTCCTGGAAATGTTCCGGCTACTACTATTATATCATTACTGAACGGATTCGCTCAGCCATCGAAGGGCAATGATAAAAGTCGACATTTTACGCTTCGCCGAGTTACCGCTGATTTCCGCGGAGGATGTGACGGAGCTCCTTCTTGAGAGAACTTCCGTCTACAGGATGGTATCCCGTTGGCAGCGGCATCGCTGGACCACGTCTCGGTATGTGCTTTACTCGTGAAAATATATCGTTACTCTGGCGTCAAAATCGTCAACAATATTGTTTTTTTTATTCTCCGGGACACCACAAATTATCGAAAAATCTTTCATATGAAATAGTAATCTGAACGTGCCACTGAATACCGAGTAATATTAAATTTTCAGAAGCCGTCTGCATAATTTAAAATATGTAAGTGCTTTTTTTCCATCCCTTATCCAGGCAACCTATTTTCGAAGCGTGCGCGGAAATGTGTATTATTTTTTAGTAGAAAATTCACGTTATCTAAAAGCATATTACATGTATATAGAGATATATGAATTCATTCTATAACGTTCAGATATTGCGTCCTGATTTACAGAACGACTCATTTTTATTCTGGATTGTAATTTCAGTTTACATTTCAGATGTGCAATATTCATGTCTCCCGAATTAAAAAAAAGCATTTGATTTCTTGAAAAATTTATCATACAGCTTTGATAATTTAAAGGGAAGAGAGACTCGCTTTTTCACGTTCGCAAAAATAAGTATATTCATTCTTTACGTCGTCACGTACTTAAAATCCGTTTGTACGCAGCCGGAGATGCCGACGTGTACTTCGACTGATGGTCGGATACCGGAATTAAAATCGAGCTTCCTGTACATACACGAGGGATCTGCTCTTTTTTTTCTCTCCAAACGCGCAGTTACACGTACTCTAGACGATATCAGAGGAGGGGAAAAAAGCTGCGCGCGAAGTTACAGAACAGTACTCCGTCTAATCGCCGCACGTGGAAAAACTCAATTTTCTAGCCGAGCGCGTCGCGAGCGCGCGCGGATCAGATCTGATCCCGTCGTGCCCGTCGCCCCTAGACGAAGGACCGCACGGAAGAGTCCCGCACGTGCATTTGCGGGAAAAAGAGCGTTTCTGGAATTCACCGCGCGGCAGCCGAGCTTCGCCGTTTCACGCCTCGGGGCGTTTTGGCATACGGCATGGAAATCCGTGTGGCGGATGCGCGCAACGGCCCGCACACATATTTAATTCATTTCCGCTTTCTCTCCCGGGCTCGACCTGTCCAGGGGGATGAGGGAGGAACGCGGGAAATCCCGCCGCCGCGAGCTGTACGCAGTGTACGCGACCAGCGCTTTCCGTCCCCCTCTCGTTTTTCCCCTCTGCGCCGCTAACATAAGTCCCGTTAAACTCCGGCGACTTTTTTGCTTATTAAGAACTTTACCGAACCGCGCTTAAATCCGCGGTAGTCCGGCGCGTGTTTGCCGAACGCCCCTTCGCGATTCACCGCGCCGTGACGAGCGCTCGTCGCAATTAATAAGCGCCGCGTACTCCGCGTGGAAATAAATCACGTCCGACATTATGCAGGTAGCGTCAGGTATAATCTTCCGCCGAGCCAACTCCTCCGGCGGATCTGAAATCCATTTCTTCGCAACCGTGATTCATCACGCGAGGCTTTTGACTCGCAATGCTAATTATCATTGATTGTTTTAAACGAGTCTGCGTTACGGTCTAATTAAAAGAGACTGTGAAAATGCTTCATTTATTTTACGTCCAGGTGTGTTTTTAAGGGGTTACGCCACTGTAGAATTTTCAAAAAATCGATTTCTTTTTATTGGCTTAAAAGATGCTTTGAACCTTCTAGAATAAGGGGAAAAAAGTTTTATACCTGTACAGAATTTTTTTCTTTGAAATTCCGAGCTCTTTCCCAAGCGCGTCGATCTGTTAAAGACTGCTCGGCGTGCTTGATCCGCATAGCATCGGCTTCAAGGCAAAAATTATATGCTTGGAGACCAATATCCATCTCCAAAACTTTCATAATTCGCAAAATGTTAGTCAAACCAAATGTGGTTCAAAACTGCAACGAAAGTTTCAATGCAACTATTTGGAACTTGACTCCTAAGTCCTACTCAAGTGGCAAAAAAGTATTGCAAGTAGCGACTGATATTGCTGTGTGTAATTTTAACGACGATTTGACTAATATTCTACGAATTATCAAATTTGCGTCAGTTATACTGCGTGCCGCAGAGCGCGTCAAATTAAACATGCCTCGGGAGAATGGCTGCAGCGTCGCCATTTTGTACTATTAGTGAATAAATATATTTTTTTTAACACTTAAAAACATAATTAATTACATCCTTGAATATTATTATCCTCTTTTCCTTCCATCCAAAAAAAAAAATCGCAAAAAACGCTTTATTTTAGACTTCTACAATGGTGTAACCCTTAATGTTTCTATATTTAACGCTGAACGCAGCCGTTGGATTTTCAACCGAAGGCAATATATATGCAATATGTCACGAAGGGACGAAATTTATACGAGTTTTTTTTATGTAAAATAAATAAAACTCAAAACCAAATGGTCAGGTTTACCGCTGAAGCTGAGGCACGGAAATGCGGCACGGATATGTATAACCCTCCTGACGAGATTTGATTTAGTAAAAGTACTGCATTTATGTCGCACCGATCCGACCGATAAAGCCAAATTCACGCGTTTATAAATACGCAAATGTTACAACTAAATTTGAATCTTTATTATTCAATGTTCATACAATGAGATCTCACAGCAGAAACGAAATTACAATTATTGATACAAAAATATATATGTATATCTTTCTAATACTACCACACGTGCGTCTCATGCGCGGTTTAAACGGTAAAAAGTAGAAAATATCTCGTGCACACTACTGTACACATCGTGAACTATGCGTTAACGTGCGCGGGTCCGCGATATTTCCTATACCTTTCACACTTGGAGCAGTCTATTAAACGAACGCTCTCGCCATAGTCAGCGAGCGTACGAATCTTCGGGATAAATAAAATAAAAAGAAGAGAAGGAAACAAGAGCGGAGAAGGAGAGAAAACAAACGAGTATAAAATATAAAATTATGAAACAACATTAAATCTCTGCGCGTAACAAACTAAACGTCGCTTAACGTGTTATTTGTACATTTGAGCTAAATTCGACGGCGTGTCTCACAAGAAACCTGTCTTTCTTTTTTAATCATGCCGGCGTACCAGTGCGAACAAAAATTAAAAATATAAAATAAAATTAACGAAAATGGAAAAAAGAAAAAGAAAGCTACAGAATACTGTAACAAATAACACTTGTCTCTGATCACGCACAACAACATCGTCCGTTGGACGAATCGTAAATCTTATCCTAATAAACGTTTTACTCTAAAGAATTACCGCAAAAAAAAAAAAGAAGAAACGGGGATCACTTCGCAGCTCTTTCCGGTTGAGAAGCATAAATTTAGCGAAACATACAGCACGCTTTTACTACCGGTTAAACGCAAGCTGCATGACATGTTAAATCTACGTTCGCGTTACTTATCAATTTTATTTTTCGTCATCCACGACCGTTATGGCAACAAAAAGAAAAAAAGAATAGTTCGCCCGCCGCAATTCGGACGAGGCCGGCAAGACGGCCGCGAAGTACTCCCGGTTTGCGGCACGTAAAAGAGAGGTGTCGGTGTCGTTAAACGTTTTCGGCACACGACTCCTGCGTCAAAGTGCACTCCTCGGACTTAACTTCGACATCGTCACCGTTCATTTTGACCGGGGACCCGGACGTCGTGGTGTCTGGGCTGTCGAGGCTGTCGTGACCTGAGTCGCTCTTGTTGTTATTCTCGTTGTCGTCGCTTATCTTTTTCTCGCTCTTCGACTTGACATCCTTCTTTTCCAGTACCTTCGCCTTCGGCTTCTTCTCCGGGTCGAAGTGACGTTCGAGGATAATCATCAAGTCCTCCATCTTTTTCTCCTCAACCGTTGGGAGTTTCTCCTTCATCAAATGCTCCAGTCCGTCCTTCTTCGCATTGGTCCACGCGTCCTGAAATGCGCATTACCGCGAATGTTCCATAAAAAGGCCGTTTGTTCAATTGTAAATCGAGTCTTTCGAATCATATGTGATGCAAATTCGAACGTTTCTATCAATTCAAAACTTTTAAATTGAATGTCACTTCACTTCCAGATGACAAATGATCTTGATAACAAATTTTTACAGCGAAAGCAAGAAGAAAGGGAAACGTATTAGATCATGACGCGTGACATAAATGGGTCTGATTATTAGTACCTAATTAATCATGTATAAACACACTCACCTGTAGCTCTGAGTACACGATCCCGGCTTCAGCCAACAGTCGCCGCAGGGGACTGGCGTGTTGACGTTCGCGACGGTTCATACGGAACAGGGCGCTGAATATGGGCCGTAAGTTGTTCTGCCGCTCGAATATCATCTTCAATTCTACAACGAAAGTTATACAGTGCTGGCTTTTCATCTCAGTGCTTTACTTTCTTCACAACTTGGCTCTCAAATTATGATAAATTTGGTTAAGTTTGAATTATTCATAAAAGTTGTGGGAGAAAACGAAGCGAAACGTAACTAAACGTAATACTGAATGTGAAAATATGAAATCGTTTTAAATCTAATAAATTTTTCGTTTTAAATTTAATAAATGTAATTACGCTGTCGAAAAATATATAAATATACTTTATTAACTATACGTTATATTGTTATTGGATTATTTTTTAATTTATTTTTATTGTTAATAACAAAATAAAATTATTGACAAACAAAATTATGCGAGTCATTACACATTCAATAATATACATACCGTTGTGTTCCTTTTCCTCGACGTCAACAGGTTGCGCGAATTCTCGAATAACTTCGACCGCCTTTTTCATAGGTTTTTCATCGCTATCTCCGCTCTCGTTCGCATTTTCGGTCTTGTCGTCGTCGATCGAGCACAAGTATTGTGCTATTTGTAACGCCAGCGATGCTCTGTGTTGCGCATTGCCCAGATTCGCTTCCTTTAAATATATTGAAAAATATTTATCATGGAAAAATTATGCATCGCTACTCTATATCTTTTTGGAAAACATTTATAATACATAACATTTATAATACATAAATCAAGCTATCAATTGTAGGATGTCTCGCTCGCGAAAAAAAATTGCGACTATAGAAAAGCGTTTGATCTCTTTTAGACAGATCGCAATCAAACATTATTGTCGACATTTTTCGAACTGTATACAAATAAAGAGAAGAATTTCATACAAAAAAATCATTTATTAGCGACTTTAGTTATTTTACATATATAAATATCTCGAATTCTTTTATATATAAATCAATATTAAACATCAATTCCTACACAATTTTCGCAAATATTTATTAAATTTTATATCAATATTGTATTAATTACATTAAATTTTGTATATAAATAACTTATTCATTCTCTCAAAAATAAATATTTATTCAGAACGAAATTTTCTATTTCAGAATTGAAAAAATTAAGAATTATTCGTTCAGTTTTGTTAAGTTCTATTAAAGTTTGCAATCAGTATGTATGTGTGTATATATATATATATGAGATTTTTCTTACCTTCTTTAACAACGTGCGCGACAAAGTACGAAGAGAATAGATGTGTGCCGAGTTCGCGCACTTGTCTTCGGCGATGTTGAATCCGTTCGCGAATCCTTTGACCGTCTGTTTGAATCGGTCAACCAAATCGTACTTTTTCAGCGACTCGAGCAGCATCGCGGGAATGACTTTGCGTGGCTCGTGATAGACTAAAATTACACCGTCCGCGGGGTTTTCCTTCACGGTCTCTAACCAGCTCAGAAAATCCGTAAGTGCTGATACTTCACTTTTAGATTTGATTACCTAAAGGGCAATGAGAACAAGTATTTCATGTATTTTATAAACATTATATTTATAAGAAGATATGAATTTGATTCTTTTATTCGGCATTAATAGAATTCTTTGGTATCCCAAAGAAAAAATACGTTCATATAATTTCTTCTTTTATGTATAATTAGAAACAATTTCTCTCATGTCTGCGATTTGTTATAAAATGTTTAAGATTATTTAAGGAGCTTGAAACGTAATAAAAAAAAATTATGTCTCAATTTTTAAAATATTATTTCAAAACCAGCGCCTTCGACATAAATTCTCTTTTCCTCGTACGGGAAGAAGATCGTAGAACAACGGTGTTTAGCATCGTGACCTTGCTTCGTACCTCGTTGGTCTTACTGTTCCTGAGCACGCGGAATTTGCCATTGGTTACGACCTTCATACTGTGACGCTTTATGGCGGTTGGATTGAGATCCTTATATGGCATCACGTACTGTGAGTAAGTGGAGTTAGGGGTGTACGCGGCTATTTGACAGATCTCGTCGATGACCTTCTTGCCAGTGGTGTCCATGTCCCAGCCGACCAGGCGATAATCTCCCGGCGCAATGCCCATTGCGCCGCATGATTTTTTCACTGGACTCACTTCCGTCACTGTCGAGGATACCATCTTTCACGGAGTCACTTTCCTGAAAAGTGCAAACGTCTGCGTATTCCTCGGCTTGATTGCCTCTTTCTCCAGCGTCGTCTTTACGTCTCCCGGGAGCCCCAGGGCAAGAAGACTCTCCGAGACGCTCGCGATGTCGATTAATCCGGGAGAAATCATAGATAAACGCGCGGAAGCAAAAAAATGATCTTTTATACAGATACGAAAAGATAATGTTCATTTCAGATTATCGGATGCCTGATAAAAAGTCACGTTATAAAGAAAAAAATTTGGCTTTTATTGAGAAAAGATTAAAAGAGCTGCAGATTTTCATTGGAAACAGATTTAACGTGAAAGTATTGTTATGCCTTCTACTAACGTGTTGTTACTACAGCGAATTATTTTATATTAATCTCACATTCGAGGTAGAAAGTAGTTTACTGTTTCGGTAAATTTCACGGTGTCAGACGTTACTCGGCGGATTTTAATTTTTAAGGAAAACTTTCTGCAAGGCTTTTATTTGAGCATACGATCGATAGATAACGGCCTTTGTCACCGTTGGCCTTGAGGCTCGCAGCACATTCCGCGAAAATATAAACACTGCCTAATTGACGAGAAGTAATATCGAGACGTTCGAATTTGCCATCGAGTGTCGTTGTAACGATACAAATATCTCATCTTCAACTATCTTGGCTCGCGTCCATCACAAAACGTCGCATCGTTTCCGCAAATTCCCACGTTATTCCGTTTACATGATTTGTGAAACCATCTGTCAAATCTCGAAATTGGAATTGCTTGAGAGTCTGGCAAGGGAAAGTTCGCGAAACACTCTGCCTTACGCTCCGCTAAATGTCCGTTTTTATATAGATAAATTAAAATGAATTTTTATTATTTACACGAATTTACTTTTAAATGAAACTCTAAAAAGGACAATTCTAAATTCCCGTTTTAAACAAGAAATTATATTACAAAATAATTTTTACATCAATTTTCAATTCGGTGACAAGAAACAATATATTTATAGTTAAATATTTTTAAAAGCGTTTATAGGTTGACCTTTTTAATACTGAATAAAATTTAATCGAATGTTTACGTGCTATTTTCACCTCTAACGATTTCCACATAGAAACTTCCAGAAATGACATCATCGATACGTCGAGTTTTATCACAACAGTTAATCATTTTTAATTATCTTTAAAGATTATAAATTCATTTCCGTCCAGTGCAATATGATAAACAACAATGAAATGTGCTACGTATGTGTTAAAACCATTGTCGATGATTTTATCTGCGAACTCTTCGGTCAGTCCTTTCGATCGATTCTTTCCTCAATATAAAATCGGTAGAGGAATCGGCAGTTTTCTAAGTTGTAAGCGGATTAAGCATCGCGGACGGATATCGTTAAACCTTGTTCTGCAGCTAATTCCGAATCAATTTTGAATCCAATAAAATTCTCGTCAAGGATTATTTTCCGATAGAATGAAAAAAAATCATCATTTGAAGAGACTCGATGAATTTTTTTCAAAATGCTTTTACGATTACAGGGAAACAAGCACAGATTACGAATAGAGGAGAGGAAAGAAGTGCGTGCAATAACGAGAGTAGAGATCTAATGGCGATTTCTGGAAAATTCTGGAGTACTTTCGTTCTCTTTCTCTATACACACGATTAAGTACGTGATGCATTACGGAAGTGGGGAAAAAAAAAAGAAACGAGAGATATTTTCCTACCTAGATTTGCGTAACGCTCGCCGCGCTTCTCCCTCGTTCACGTTCAGATGATCCCGGCCACTGCGATATGTGGATACACCGACGATGCGGAACACGACACACGAAAGGCGTGCGCACGATTAAAGACCGCGGATGCCGATTCGCAACGTGGCGAACGCGGATTGTGCAACGCGTGGAAAAACGAAAGCGAGAGCGGCCGAAGAGAAGCTGAGAGCCGAGCCCGAGATGAGGCGAGAAGCGACGCGACGTCCCTTCATGTAGTCGCGACGCGAGTGACAATCGACGATTGCCTCTCACGGCCACGTGGACGTCCTCTCGCTAACAAAAGATAGCGCGCGCGCGCGCATGCAGATTCCACTGCCAAGAGACCGTTCTCTTGCAAGCGAACTGATAACAAGAATGCAATGGAAACGCATCGTGTATCAGACATTTTAGCCGATGGGACCGAAGCCCATTTACGTGCTCCCAGAACGTCTCGGTTACATTTAAATAGATAAATATAATGAGTTTCGACAGCGTCAGCTGTAATCGGAAGGGGGTACACTACTACTTTGGCCCGTGAATCCGAGTTGTGGACAAATTTGTATTAAAAAATGTCGATAAGCTACAAGAACTTTTTTTTCAATCGAATTCAAGACATTAATAATGGCATTATCACAAATTGGATTTCCGAATCGCAAATTATGGACTTTTTATTCAATCTTTATGCGGATCTTGATTAAATTTCAATTTTGTAAAATCTATTTCATATTCCTAAAAGAGCTTCCTCCGATGCCAGTTTACAAATCGTCGATCAAACATGAAGGTCGAGAAAACAAAGCGAACGAAGTCGAATGTTATTATGTTTATCCTGTTAGACCTTCCGATATACAATTCCATTATTGCTGATCCACGGCAAAAACGCAGAGGTTAAATTTATGTAAATAAGATACAGGATCTGTTTCTGTCTACGTAGCGCGAAAATTCACTTGGAATAACTAAAGTCACATTGAACGACTGTAATTCGATATGCCGAATGTTTGTTTTGCGCAGCGACCGATGCTTTTGCGCATTTCCTTTTTCTCTCTCTCTGCGATTGAACAGGACGATCTATGATCTATCCGTGAGATATCTAATCACTCGAGATGCATTTTATACGGACGATAGAGACACGTGCCGCTGCGCGTTTACTCGGATCGCATGGAAAGACTGCCGTTCAGATCACGGCGGGCCATATGTTGCCAATTAACAATCGCGAACTTTCTTTTAACGGCGCGTAACAAATGTCGCAAGAGCAATCCACTATCTTTTCTATTCAAATGAGAAACTACCGAATTACCGTCTAGCACCAATGCGACGCGATTAAATCATTGTTCGCCAAAGCAATATGTAATTCAACAGATTTTCAAAACAACAGAATAGCTGTTTACCTATTCGCTATTTGAAAGTCAAGTCAACGACATGGCCTACCAGATTACCTTGATTACCGCGATTAACGATCGACTTCGTCTCTCTCTCTCTCTCTCTCTCTCTCTCTCTTTCTCTAACATTTGAATCTAAGGAGAGACGGGAAATCTGAGGTACGATTTATCTCTCTGATAACGCGTGCCACTCCTCCGTCGCGAGTCTCCGCGCGTAATCTGCTGTCGCTGTTTCTCAACGAGCTGCGTTTCTCGCCGTCGCGGAATACCGTTAGCCGCAGCCGCACTAGTATGTACCGCGATTCGCGCATTCCGAGTGCACGTGGTCATCGCGCGAGCGAGAGAAATACGCGCGCATGGATCGGCATCCGTATATGCGACAATTACACACCTAAGCTCCCTTTCTCTCTCTCTCTCTTTCTTTCTTCTTTCGCGGATTTAAACATCTTTAAAGAACCATGAGATTTCTCTGGACCCTTTAACGATCTCCCAAAGACTCACCGATCTGCTGACCTGCGCCTTTCCTGCGTCCCTTCTGGCTTTCGCCTCGTCTCGTCGCGATCTCTACGGAAGCACGCGTGAGCGAGTCACTTGAGTCACTTATCGGTCGCGCGAATGATACTGCGAGTGATCGCGGGCGGCACGGGCCACGTGCCTGAGCGGAGCGGCGCGGCGCGGCGTGGCGGCGGCGGCCGGGAGCGTGGCCCGTGCGTCGCAGTGCGCGTGCTCGCTGGATCCCGCGGGGTCACATGTCCCCGGCGTTTGCCGATTCGGCCGGCGCACCGGATCTAACGCGCCGCGGAACGCGACATCGAATCGGATTACCGCCGCGTGAATGGAGCTTTCTGTTAAACGGCCGCCGATTATCGGCACCGATTACCGTGAGAGAGTGCAACGTGATCGATCAGTTCCTTAAAACAGGAACGACACGAAAACGAGAGTGAGATTCCGCAGAAGGCATTTAGCTTGATATAAGGGGGTGATTTTAGAAATATGAATGTTTTGTGTGTAAAATTTCGAATACAAATAATGAGATAAAAAGAAGAGAAAAACAAAGGCTACGGTATATAAAGTTCGTTCTAGAGTAGATACATAAACAAACAAAAAGATTTAATAATATAAACATATAAGTAGTCTTATCTTTTTTATAAGATAATAGTTATCTCAAAGTAGAATGTGGAAATTTTATTGATATTAATATAAAAAATAATTCGAAAATAAATAGCATCAAAAATAAAGAGAGGAAGTAATATATGTTTATCTTTGACTTACATTTCAAGCTAAAGTTTCTTTTAAAAAACTATTAAAATAGTTGTGATTTGAGCAGAAAATTATATCCTAATTTTTAAATAGATAATAAAATTTATTTTTATTATTTATTATTAGTAACGAAATTTATATTTGCTTTATTTTTTTCCCCATTTATTCCCCATTTTATTTCGATTAAACTCGCTTTAATAAAATTTTGATTGTAGAACTAGTCTACAAAGATATTTAAAACAGTGAGTAGAAAGTTGTGAGAAAAGATGGATTTCAGCTATGTCTAAAGAAATTCTCATTAAGAAAAGATTGATTTTAAGGTAATTAAAGTAATTAGTTTAAAGTAATTAAAAATTTCTGGCCAAGAGACTTAGAGTGATCCTATAAACGAGATATTAACTCGATTGTTAAGAAAATATCAAAGTTAATATCGATGTATTAATCAACCGAACTAAATCAATTAATAATTTATTCAATATTAATCTATGATAATATGATTAAGTCGCGCATACATGCGATGATGTCAATTAATATATAATTCCGTTAAAATATTTACTCGTGAAATGAATATTATTAATAGAAGCACGCATTAATAGAATATTTGAATAATATGCTGCTGTTAATATAGTTGTAATGTGTAACACTGCGTTAATTTAGTAATTAATTAATTTTGTAAGATTATCGGATTATACATATATAGATATAAATTATTTCTCACATTCAAATGTTATCATCATCTAACTTTCAATATATCAATCCTCTTGAATGCTAATAATTATAGCATAATCTGTTTTTATATAAAAACAAATTATATTGTCAAATTATACGACACGTTGAAATCTTAAGAGATATGACTTTTATAATTTCTACACTTTCGAGAAACAGTATGGATAATGAGGTATGTAAACTTCCATCGTGTTCTAAAATTACAGTTGAACTTTTTCAAACTACTGTTTGTACTGCTTTACAGGTTTGCAAACACATTCGTTACAAGTAACACACATTCGAAAATCTGTTTTTGTTTGTGCGACGATGACGCTAGGTCGCCAGATCGCGAACCCGTGTGGGCGCACATATTAATTCTTATCTTATTCTTTATCTCGGCAATTACAAGTGACATAAACCGCATGACAATCGTTCATCGAGCGACTAGTTTCCTTTCTGCAGCCCAGGGTATTTAGCTCACTCCATAAATATCACAACCTTGCAATAAGAAGAATGCACGTAACGTTCAATTTCGCTGTGAAGCATTTCTTTTGATTCGCGATATCGCTTCCTTTTTTGTTCGTGTACTCATCGCAGAAACTATTTTCGCTGCGATTGCAAAGTATAGAGTGTCTCGCATCTACGCCCAATATGGAAAAAATTTTTTCGCGACTACTCGTAATTTTTAAATTATTTATAATTGAAGATGAAAGGCTTTTTAGAGATTAAATAATTCAGAGATACGAATAAATTATAATTCAGTTGGTCAATCTCAAGCTTGATTTAATCTCCTTAACAGATTTATAATTCATGAAGATTATAAAAATATGTATTCAGCAAAATTGTAATTTTTTTCTTAATAATTATTAGCTAAAAAATAATGCCAGGATTCCAAATTAATAAATAAATAAGTATAATGGTTCATGAAATACTTAATATATTAATCTTTTTATGTGAAGCTGCAATTCACAAGAATTCTTAGCAAACGATGCAACTATCCTTTAATTATTTAATTTTTCACATACTATATTGCCAAATAAATTGAAATCAATTCGATAAATAGATTCACTAATGTTAGTTCTATTGGCTGTTAAATGTGAAATAGACACACGCTTATTGGACTTTCTTTTTTTAACGTGAGTTTAACGCGAAATAATTATTTTTGTTAGCTATCTTCTACGTGTGTGCGGCTAGAAAATCGGATAATTAATTGTCTTAATTATCTGAAATAATGAATCATACTTTAAACATACATTTCTTGATGAATACTTCAGAATATAAGACTTAAGCATTAAGAATAAAGTGTTGCGTGTAATGTAAAAATATGAGGTATATAAAATTAATTACTGGAAAAGAATTACACTATTTGTTGAGTGATCTATATATTATACTTGTATATTTTATACCTGTATATTTTATACTTATATAAAATAAATATAATACCTGTAATATTAATGTAGTAATATATGAAATATTATAAATGCATAATGAGATATCCATAATGCAATTTTATAAATAATACATTTAATGTATTTTTATTACACTCTATATAATCTTACTTTTTATTATATACCGGAAATCTTAATTTTCAATATATTATTATACCTATATTGTTTTCGTCGCAGGGTAAAGTGTTTAGTTTTACATCACTGGGACAGTCGGTTGCAGATAATTGTAGCATGATTATTGAACGGGTAAACTATATTAGATGGGCGTCACTGAAACCACTGCACCGGGAGAAAGTGTACTATGTTACATCATGTCTAGGACGGTCGATTAACATAGTCGATCCAGTTTGCGAAGTGCGGAGAGCTGATAAAAATCGACCAGCGAAACGTGTCTGGTCGCGGCAGTCTTTCGCGAAAGAGTCGGCGTGTGCTCTTATCGGAGAAACGTGCATATCGTCAATAGTCACGGAACTGCATTTTTTGCGAATTTCAATTACGTATACGTGGTGTTCGATCGTGGTGCAGTAAGCACGATCATGGTGCGATATTTCCTATTGAAAACTGGCTTCTTTGGAAGCAAGATTTTTCTATTAATCGGCGAAAGTTTTCTCAACAGTGGTGACTACACGTTAAACAGTAGTAATTATTTTGAGTCAAAATTTTGTTAAATCTAAAATCGGCTAAGGAATGAGATTTTGAATATTTTATATTCCATAATTCTTCTAATGTCAATTCGATAACAATTCAAAAATTATTTATAAATATCTTCATATTCTCTATTAAAAAAAAAAGATTTCATTTTTCGACAAAGAGAAATATCGTGCACCATGTTACATTAAAATTAGATTCTCTGAAATTGTCTTTTATGAACACATATTAAGACACAAATCGAATGAATAGCCAAACTCGATTAGAAAGATCAATTTCAGATCGTTTGATGAACATTCTCCATATGCCTTTTATATTTCGGCGAGGGGAGCCTAATCCCTATTACCGTGACTGGACCCGGGAATTGGATCCGGGACCTCTTGCTTTCCGGATGACTACTATTACCGCTAAGCTACACACCCCACACACATTAATACTCTCTGTTAGGAAGTACCTAACCTGGGGATCGTATTAGTCAGACGAACAAGAGAAACATGAAAGAAAGAAAAAGAAGACTAAAGAAAAAACTGGCACGTGCTTGAGGATTGCGTTGCCTTATGTGTCTTTCACATCTTTGTTATCCCAGAGGATAATAAAGAACTTAGTTATTTGGCAAGATCTTTGTGGTAGAATAGAGCAGGATCTCTCGCGCGAACGTCGAATAATCTTTGTATCCTAGATTACCTGTCGGTGAGTTTCACGGTGAGTTGCTTCATAATCGTGACGGTTTTTATCTGCGGAAACCCGGGAAGTTTATATCCGTCTATAACCATCTCACATTTTATTATCCCATTTTTTACAGGTTTTTTCGAAATTTTTTTTAGCATTTCTTTTTTTTTATTAAAATTTAGCTTCCATATGGTTATCTACACTTTGCGTTATATTGGAAGGATTCTTTCGAAATTTCTAAATACTTTTAAGCTCCCCTTTTATCTAAAAAATTTATTTTATTATAATTTTCTTAACAAAAATGTTCCTTGAGATTATTACGTTTGTTTTTATCTCTCGTGTTCTAAGGATTTCGGTTTATAAAGGAAGAAAAGAGTCAAGAGTTTGTAGAAGACAAATAATTAGCCATAATAGTAATAACAACAATAAAGTATGATTATCAATATTCATGTACATAATCTTCGCGCATTTATAATTGATACCACGATATAATTACAAATTTATATAAAACAAAAACTAATTATATTTAAGTAGAAAGATTTATGGAGAGAGAAAGAGAGTGTTTTAGAAAAGATGAAGATTTTTTATTTCTAAATATTTCCCTAATTAAAACTTTGCTTTGTCATCAACAGAGAAATGAACACACTCTCCCACGAACGCATGTGGTATTTCCCTGTGAGTTAACAATACTCCCGTTTATAATCCGATAAGATAAGAGAGAAAACACCCAGAAGTCAGATGTATGGTGCAAGCGGAAAGACCGATGAGATAAGGAAAGTTTTTTTTCTCTTGATAAAAAGCACATACAAGAAGCGAAATATACCTCATTAATGAACTCTGCCGTAATGATAGTTGATTAAACTGAATCAATTTTAAATGTGCATATATCTCCACGTTTCAAGAAATTAATTTTTTTATATCACCGGCTTGTGCCTCAATCATGAGAATCATTTTAGTTTCAGGTAAAAAGATGATATATTGGTGTAAAAATATTCTTTAACATAACATGATGTTAATTCAGAGAAAAAGTTGTTCAACATGAAAAAAGACATTTACTACCTAATTAAATGAATGTATGCATTTCATTAATCGCGGAAAGATTAATTCATTCCTAGGCGACTACGTAGTAGTAACCAACCGATTGGAATTCAACGCAGGAAATGGAAACACAGGATTATCCTGGGATCCCTCGCCCGATTGGTTAATATTCAAGCGAGTTTCCGCAAACACAATGAAGAAACCGATTGGGGTGACGTGTTGCTTCCGCGATATATTCACACACACGGCGATTTCCCTTCGTAAATAAAAGAAATTCTCGGTAATGTCGACCTTGAAAGAGTTCGTTCTCATGGTTATTTAATACAGCTGTCATTGTGAATTTTTGAAAATTTTTGTGAAATCATTGTGAATAATTTTTTAAAAGCGAACGAACTTTTTTTTAAATTTTTTATTTCTTAATGCAGAACGACGAATTCACATTTTTATTTACATTATGTCTCACATTAGCTAATAAATCTTAATTCTCTTATTCATCTCGTAAAAGGATTTAATTTTAATTTAAGATCATCAAGGATTTTTTACAGCTAGAAATAAAAAAAAATACGATAAATGTGATTTTAATAATCGCGGAATTATTTCATTTAAATGTATATATATATAATGTAAGAGTTCAGAAGTAATTAAATTGAAAGGATGCAAATAAATAAAATTATGTTTCCATTGGTGAATTGCAATTGCATCATAGCGATTAGAATTACTCGGAAAAGCAATAATGAAGAAGTATCACTCTCTTAATCGTAACTTCATTTGACTAACTTTATCCTATCTATTATCTTGCTATCGATTGCACAATCAACTCGTCTTTCTAGATAGCACGAATCAACACGAAAATTGCTCCGAACCGGGAAAAGATCACAAGGGAAAACAAGGGAGAACATACCGTATGCACGACGTGTTACTTCGATTTATATCTGCCGATCGACTTCGGAAGATGCGCGTACTTCTTGCACGTCCGATTTACAATCTTCCTCCAATATATATCGCCGATCGTCGGTCGTCTTGTAACCCTTAATAACTTTTGCCTGCTCCCTTACTCGCGGCTGGACAGGCTGAATCCACCGTG
Source organism: Tetramorium parvispinum (assembly GCA_011638315.1). Lineage (NCBI taxonomy): Eukaryota > Metazoa > Arthropoda > Insecta > Hymenoptera > Formicidae > Tetramorium > Tetramorium parvispinum. The sequence goes on along the minus strand of VBVR01001641.1, from coordinate 9,137 downwards.
TATGAATCTTCTTACTCGTGGCCTTCTCTATCGCGTCGTGCACGAGTCTCGATTTATCGCCCGACAGAAGAACGTCGTCGAGATTCGATAGTCTACTGTCTGGGTTTCGAGAATCTTTTTATGCAGGGCCGCATTTCTAAACCATTTGCGTTATCTTTTGAAATTTACGAAATCGTTGGAGAGGAAAGCAGAGAGAACTTTTAGCTAAAGTTGAATTAAATTAAGCAATAGATAGGAACTCAAATAAAATCATATAAAATTAAAGGAATAAAATGCAAATAATATTAATTAAATAATAATCTAGAATTTTAACATTGTACTGACATCTTCATATATGTATACGTATCGGAGGTTCATTTTATCGTTTCGTATCTTGAGATAAAAATGGCTGGGATCTAAAAACCTTTCACTTTAATGAAAATCTAAGTTTGAATTCATAAGCGAAATCACTCGCTTTTAATCTTCAGTTGCTTTATCTCCAGTGAGTCGGTTTTTATTGCGCGCTGCCGTCGTCGTCGTCGTCGCAAATGACGGATTTAGCATTTTTGCATATCACTCGTTGATAACACAATTTGAAGGCAATGTGAAACTCGAAACTGGATTTAGATTTCAACGCCCTAGAATAGAAGCGAACGATAATTCTTAGGTCTGATGTTAATAATTTTTTTATGATCTCGATGAAAATAAAAACAAATTTAAAATGTAATACAATAATTGTACAATAATATTGTACTATAAAAAATACTATAATTTTATTACGACACAATTGCATATCAAGTATTATCTTTTATTATTACATAGAATGTGACCGGAATATTAAACGTGATTGCGCGACGAATGGCAATGCGTTTTCCACGAAAACGTATCCCTATTCGGACAGATTGGTCGGCTTTTAGTAACATTAAAATACCTCCATTAATCGCATACTTGGCCGCACACCTCTCGGCATGCATGGTAATGATGCGCGGATATAAATATGCGTTTTTGGTTACACGAGAATTTCGCGGCAATTGGTAATACAGACGATATTGCAAACGTGTGTAAAAGCATGTTTAGTTAAACCGGATTTGCAATTCAAATCGGTTCTTAGACGCATGATGGTGATCGCTAAATATATAAATTAAGTTGGAAATGGGAAGCATAGCTCATAAATGTAAAATGTATCTTGAGAAAAATTTTCTTCTCCATTAATTTTCAAAAATATAATTTTATTATTATTGTTATGAATAGCTAATTACTACATGAAATTATGTTATTATTTCCAGAAATTGCTTGAATTAAAGGAGAATATAAAAGCGAAAGCCACTTCTCCACTTCATAAAACTCGTGTAATAAAGTTGAATTAACCTTTTGTGAATTTCCATAAATTGCCCGGATATTCGCTCGATTACAAAAGTCTAATATGAAAATGCCAAGTGTTAGTTTCGTTTTTTTTTTTTTTTTAGGAGAACGCTCGCCTGGAGCGACAAAATTGACGTTCCAATAAACAAACCTCGTTCAAAAGTAAATATCTAGTTGATCAAACAAATTACACAATTAACAGTGTAAATGTTTAATCGATTCAATGATTGCGATTATTAATGCAACTGCATCGGTAAAATTTACCGTTGCATAAATGCGTAATTTGTTCAATCAGCTTGATATTTGTTTTAACCAGGACAATCGCCAATTTTGTTCGACAAGCTGTCTTTCTTTTCTATGAATATGTGCTTTTATCTGGAAATGATGCACAATAAAATACAGAATAAAATTCTCATTCAACGTTCAAGAAAAATGATAGATATAATTAAAGGTATTTGTGAACATTTGTGAATATTCTTTAAATAACATAACGTTTTATATATTTATATAAAAAAATGTTTCGAACTTGTTATCAATTATATAATTACTATATGAATAAATGTTAAATATACGTTTAACATAGATATCTCACTATCTTAATTAGTTTTAGCCGAGAAAATCTTTTTACTGTTAAAACGTATATTTCTACTGAAAGGTTTAATTTTCTTAATGTAGGGTTATCATAAATCAACAGGTAATGTTACTTCGGGCGGACAAGGTATTCAGTCCCGTTTGCTCGCATAACTGGTTCCAAAAGCCCTGGTCAAGCTGCCCAACATTACTCAGTTATCCCTGCAGACTACACAAGGGACACATAGTAAACATGTTGTTAACTCGCCCTACAAACAGCGCATGGATTTTACGCGACTTTATGCGCGCAATTACCGCAGAAATCTGTGGCCCCGAGCGTGTAGTATTTAGCCACGTAATTAATCCTTCGTGTCTCTTAACTGAGAGCAGAGAGGAAGGAAATAACAACTTTTTATAGGCAGAAAGTAATTATTATCAAGAATCTTTGATTCAAAAGACTTGAAATGAAAGAAGCTTAACATGAAAAAGTTGCACATAATTCTTAAAGAAGTAGTATTAAAAAAAGTTGCTTCGCTGTTTAAAATTAATTGGAAATATTTTTCTAGATTCAATTACTAGATATTACTTTATTTCCGTCTTGTAGGAAATTATACAAAAAAATATAATAGAGATTTGTTTTATGCAAAATATAATAGAGACGTGTTTTATGCAAACTAAATCTAAACTCTAATACTTTTTCTCCGAAATTTACTGCTTTCTTATTTGCAGAAGAGCACCAGTGCTCGTTTCTCAAGAATAAATGCGCTCGCGCGCGTAGTCTTTTTATTCCAGTGCGATTATCCGGCCGCAAAAATTTGCGGTCTGCCTGCTTGATCGCACGGATTAGCGGTCGCTTCTTTGGCCCATTAATTCCCGCTGGCGAGCTAGCTCGCGTTAGACGCTTTTTCCGCGGTGCGCGACGCGACTTGCGCTTTCCGCGTATCGGTCGTTACTTCGACAACGACGACGGCAAGACGAGGCGTGCTAACGAGGCGGAAAATTCAGTGCTCGACGCGATGTCGGTCGAAATCGTTGCGACTTCCTGTCCGCATCGGGCGAATCGAATAATTGGCAGTAATTTCCAGACGAGGAACATGTGGACCCTTCATGTGGCACGTGGACTCGAGCTTGCGGTTGCGGCCGACGCACGAGATAATTCGCGCGCCATTCTCGGCTTGCTTACCTCGACCTTGGCCGCGATAATAAGGGATCGCGCGGTATCCTTGACCCTTACATTCGAAACTGGCGATATTGAGAAGTTCATCAATCCTCTTCTGGTTCTGTATTATCTCATGCGTTTAACTTAATTGAATTTATTTTACACATATCTAATTGAAAAACTGTACTTCCCTTCCTTCTTTTCTTCAGGCTTGTGAAGAGATCAAATTTTGAATTTACATTCTTTCTTTGAAAAATATTACAAGGAATGTGAATTATTATTTTGCTATAATTAATCATTCTTTATTCTTTTTTGCAACTCCTTTTCTCGTTCTCTTTAATACACTTTGTGAAAAGGAACGAAAATTAATTTGTCTGTAAAAATATGTCTCTCATAATCGTTGTAAAAGAAAGAATTTTTCCGAGCGTGACGTTTAAAGCGCCAGCATTCACAGGCCAATTTTCTATATGGCGACTTCAGCTCTGGCAATCCTTGATATCATCCTCTCCGAGAGAAATCGATCTCTTGTATTATGCGATTTCATTCATCGGCGAACTTGCCGGCGCGCGGGGACGCTTGAGAACTGCCTTAATTTAAAGTTTTATTTACCATTTAAACTTTCTAATAAGACGCTTTACCAACGGCAGCAATCGCCCATGAGAACGCGACATCGGATTCTGGATCTCTCCATACCTTCCCAACTCACCGACGTAATCCATATCACCCCTCGTCCCGTGAATGTACGTTTCAGATTTATAACTGCAGAAGTTGGACGTCGTATTTTACGGGTTCTCGCTTGCCTCTTTACGAGCTGATACGTAAGCACATCTTTACGTATATGCGTCTTGATCTTCATCTGTCTTGATAGTCAGCCAATCTGTGATACAAGTCTTTAATCATGATACTAGCTAAACAAACTCTACAACTTGATTTTAATAGGTTGCACTATTTTATTAAGATTTCAGTATTTTTTTCGTCAAATATTTTGCAGGACTTTTTGATATCTTTATCGAAGTAATTGAGATAAATATTAAGAGAGAAAGAAGAGAGTAAATAATAATAATTTTATTAACAAATAAGTTAATGCTTAATTATGATTTTATATTGATATAACCTGAAGAAGTAATTTAAAAAGTATCTTATTTACGGATCGTTAAGTATTAACAATTCTTCTCCGTTTTCTTATCTCGTACTTTTGCGAAATATTTTCAAAGGATTGCTTTTCATAAATACAATAAATATTTATTCTGTTTTACTCTGCTAGTTATCTCTTATCTGTTTTCGCTTTCCAGAAAAATTCCGGTGCATCAAGAGTTTTCAGATTGCAAGTGATTGAAGATGAACGGCGGTCTTTCCTCGAATTAAACGTTGCAGGGGGGGATAGAAGTTATAGATAACAAGTCAAACTTTATTTTTCATTTAGCTTCATGCGAACTTTAACAGAATTTCATTTTTAAGTTTAATTGTCAAAATATTTACTGTTGGAAATTGAAAATTGAAATAAATAATTAATTGCTTCTATGTTTTTCTAAAGAATTTTTATTTTAAATCTAGATAAGAAACGCGTCTTGATATTTCATAGAGAACTCGCGAATTGCCTTTGTATTCGCGGAATAAGTACATACAAGTTGATTTAATCGTTAGATTGTTAGAACATCAACAGAAGTAGACGTGACTCTGTTGTGTAACCGAACATATAATGAATTCTATAAATATAAAAAGATATAAAAAGGATTTTATAGAAAGAAGTTCTTTAGAAATAATGCATGATTGCGTTTCAGTAGAATTTCGCTGCTTTAAGAAGATATCGTGTGCGATGCAACTACTTTTCTATGGCATCAGCGCTGACATCACTGCCAATTCACGCGCTGATGATGTAAGTTTTCATTCTTATGTCATCGTCACATTCGCGCAACAGTATCCTTTTGAACGTAAATTGCTGTAATCAGCAATACTGAACATTGGTTATTTCTTACATCGATACATCATAATTAGATTTTATTTGTACCATTAAATTTAATATTACCGAAGTAATATTATTCGGAATATAATATATTATATCCACAATTTAAATAATAAATGTTTAAATCTCTAAAACTGTAAAGGTATTATTATTTCTTATGCAGGCTTTTAATTATTCTTATCAAGGCATTATTTTGATCAGGGCAATATCGATATCCGTTATATACGAATGTATTGTCTCAAAGATTCACGAATTGAGCGTGAGAAAGATCGGCGCACTAATCTTGCAATCAGTTCGCGCCGAAGTAGACGGCATGTTAATTACAGATTCCTGATCGAGGGAGCTTTATCTGAGCCCCCGATGGAAGGTGATTTAATTAATACGACTCTTTGTGCGATCCGATCGAGAAATTATCCGCGCTACAAGCGATTTACGAGCGCGTTGAAGCTCGTTTCATCCGCGGAATTCGGCCGAATCGTTGCGTTTGTGGTGCGTTATTCGCAACTGTTCCTACTAATTGTAGATATGCAAATGGTACGTGCGTTTGCCGCATGCTTTGGAAATTTTCCTATTATTAACACAAAAGAAGCATGTACATTTGATAATATTAAAAATACAATCAAAGAAAAAACATATATATAATTCGATCAAAATATTTTATAATTTGTAAGATTTTATTTTTTGCTAATCTTTCTATTTATTTATATTTATATTTTATTTTAAAGAGAAAGAGAAAGAGATGAAGAAGAGAACGGGATATATACATATATGTAATCTTCTCAAAAAAAATCGTACAATCCCTGATCAAGCAGCTTTTTCTTCAAAGTTGCATGAAAAATATGGTAACGCTGAATGCAAATCCGGCTCAGTTTTCATCCGTCCTCGCGTCTGTCTCGCAATGTATCTCGTGCTCTCTTTCGTGCCCTTTCGATCTAACGCCGAAAACGGATCGCGTCCCAGCGGTGGAATTCGAGCCGAAGTCGCGGGGCTTTATATCGGCTCATCTGCACGTTACGCGCGCGGGGGCATTAGGGGATCATTTATCTTACTTACGCGATAGGCGATGAGCCTGACCCATTACGCGGTCACCGGGGACCAAAATTTCTCCTCTCTAGCGCGCAGCACCGCCTCCTTCCGAAATGGGTCTCGTCGGTTAGCGCGAAATCAATATTCATTAGGTGCAAGGAGAGTTACGCGCGCACATGTTCTTGTACGTATAGATAATATTTAGCAACGCGTTGATTGACTGATCGTACGCCGCCGAAACTACTTAATCACGGGATGCCCAATACGGAATACCTGCCGTTGAGCCCGGCACTCGAAATGATTTAGGGGCCTGCTTCGATCGCTTAGTCCGTTCACGATCAATTTTCCATTCTAGAGGTATCGCGAGAGGAAACAGCTATATTTGGGAATAATTGATAATGTGAAAATAGCCTGACGCTAAAAATATAAAACAAATCTTATAATACGACTGCTGCTTCATCTCCGTTCTATTGAAATACATTATTTCTCCGTCAAGATTATATGAATATAGTTTGAGATGTGTATATATCCCTAGAAGCGAAAGGATTAACATGCGGATTTTTTTTCCCTCAGAAAAAAATTTATCAAATTTTTTATCTCTTTTTTTTGTGCTTTTTATCGCGTAAGAGTATGAAATATTTCAGGAGGTATGAAAAAATCTACGAAAATGCAACAAAAATGACGCGAGCTTATGTGATGCATAACTCAGTTTGCAACCTTGTTAAGCCGTATAACTGACCGATTAAAGTGTTATAAATATTAACTAAAAATATATTTTTACTTTAAATATTTTAAAAATTCAAAATATAAATTAGAAATTAAATCATAAAAGAGAAGTTAAGATACAAATCAGTATACGAATTCTCTTTTGGATAATACAAATAAAATATAAAATTGCCAGAGAGGGAAATCGACCTCCGAGGTTGATCCGCGAATATCGTTTTACGGTACGTTAATTACATCGATTGTGGAAATAATGCAATTATAATGGACGTTAAATGAAGGTACGCGCGTAGGTTCTTTGACGCGGGAGCGCTAATTAATGTCAAAACGAATTCATTCATTTTCTTTATAAATGCCAGTGAACGTTGCGCGCGAAAGACGGGAGAGATGGAAAAACGGCGGCACGGCTCTTTATTATCTTTGTGGTAGTCTCATCGAAGGCTATAATTTCCTCCGGGCCGGAACGTTTCCTCGGGAAGAAGCGCCGCTGTGCGAATGTCGGTCGATCGATACTCATTAAAGGCGAATCCCGATAAGCCCGTTCATTCGTTATATTTAGCGGAGCCACTTGACCATTTCTGCCGCCGCCCGCACGTACTTTCGGAAGCATTCGCACATTATTGGAAACAACGTCGCTAATTAGAATCGCTTTGTTGAGTTTGACAGTGGCGATTGCAATTAAGTGAAAATTTGCCGGAGACAGATTAATTTTTCTTCTTTTATCGAGAAATACTCGCGATCGTATTCCTCTCAACTTTCGATAACTTAATACATTTGTATAGAGAGAATGGTAGAGAAAAGGAAAGTTATTAATTTTTTTCTTACAGCTGTAAAATTGAAGTTATAATATAAGCTAAACATACTCTTATACTCTCACGCAATTTTCTTACGGATTATAGATATATCTAATACACTTAATTATGTAAATATATCACGTACAAACTATACGTGACGTATATGTCTCATTTGCAGGTGTGTACTTGAAACAGTTTGTATTTAATTGCCCGTCACGATAATCACAGTTAGACGATATAACTGATCGTATTGGCTGTCATGTAAACGGAATGCAATAGTCCTATCGCGAAATCGATATGATATGTGGTATCCTGCTTGTTCAGTGATAAGTTGCCGTTACATAAACTAGACATGCCTTTTGATAGTTTCGTGTTTGCTTATAATTTAATATGATAATCACATAAAATGATTATATAAAATTTTATGTCAAATTGATTTCATTCAATTTATTAATTTTATAAAATAAATTACGTATATCATTCGTATGCAACATTTTAATGTTGCACACAATGGCCCATATTTCTTTGTGTTTATATTCTCTACGGAAAAATTGCAGTTTTATCTCGCCATAAATATTATTTTAAATAAATAACAGAAGGTGTGAAAGATGGATTTAAGACCGAATCTATATATATATATCTGTACGTTTCATATATCATAAATCTATCGAGATGACAAACGCCGATTATTGGCTGCTCCTTACTTCTTCGGTGCGGTGCGATTGAAATTTATTTATCGTTTCTCGACGCGGGCGCGGGCGTGGTGCGTTTCTCCCGTATAAATCTTCGGACTCCATCGAACGAGATGCCGGTGTGTATCGGGGTTTAAAGTCCGATATCAGCGAGAACGGGGGTGCGCACACCGGAGAGAAAGAGAGAGAGAGAGAGAGAGAAACGCTGAAATAAGAGACACCTTTGAACCGCTATATAAACGTCGAGCGGAATTCGTGCCATCTGGCTCGTATAAGTTATAATGCGAGATTTCTCGACTCCCGAAAGTGTACACCACCGAAGAAAGTCGTATTTATCCGCATTGCTGTTTGATAGAAATCGGATCGCACTCACTGTACGCCACTGATCCAGCTGCCCTGTTTAAAACTCTTGTTGCGCGCTGCGCGGTTTCTGTCTATTATTTCTGTTGTGTGATCAACTTTGATATTCGATCAACATCGACATGAACATAGAAAAACCAACGAATGTTTGTGCAATTTTTGTCCAAAATATCAACGATTTTTATGTTTCTACACGGGATACAAAATTTTTCATATAAAAACATATAAATTTATATAAATATGTATAAACATATATAAAAATATAGAAATATACTATAATTATAAACGAAATATGTCCATATATGTTCATACTAGATTCTTTTGTAAAATTTCTACTTAATATAACAAAAATAATAGTAATAGTAAGAAAACAAAAAATAATTATAAGGACAATTTTCGTACAGTTTTTCTTTACAAAAGTTAAGTTTGAAAAAATGAGGAAAAATTGACTATGTGTAATCATATATATATATATATACTTTCAATCATAATTATATATGATTATATAT
>VBVR01001640.1:11067-28399 GCA_011638315.1 Tetramorium parvispinum | reverse complement strand
CAAACATTAGTTTGTTTGACCCTATTCCAATAATTAAATTTCTTTGACTTTAATAAAATTTATTATATCCAAAGAAACATTTCTCTCTGTGTACGTACACTGAGAGAAAAATATAGTTACTTTTGGCCTCAATCATAATTTTATAATATTTCCAACACAAAATATGATTAACTTAACTATATGCATCATTATGTTAACCATAATTATCGTTAAAAGTATTGTAAAATTGTAGTTGAGACCAAAAGTAACTATATTTTTCTCTCACAACTTGTCAGTGTATAGAAAACTGCATTAACATAAAAATACAAATTAATAATCTTTCTAAAAATGGAATACATTTTTTTTCTGTGTAGACGTTAATCGCAAAGGATTGTTAATTTTTTTATTAAATTCGTGACCTGTCAATTATGAGCATTACGCGCTTATGTTTAAGGTTCACCGTTGAATTTACATTTCTTGTTATTCGCGCTCATAATCCTGTTCTGACTGGCCTGATCCTCCAACGCATACCAAAAGGGTCGCCGCGGGGATGCGAGAGAATTCGAAGCACGATCGCGAGACAAATCGATTTCACCCTCGGCTGCGGTCACAAAAGGTATTTCGAGCGGATCGCCGGTGTGTCGGGAGCGACCATTTTCCGCGCGACACCGTGCGAAAGCGAGCGGAAAAGGCGGGAGAGAATGAGGGGGAAAATAGCTGGGTAAGGGGGGGAAGTGCAATTAGTCGCTCCACGGGAAATGCACGCGGTAATGAGACACGGCCGAGCCGTGTCGGATTCGCATCCACGCTTCCGGGATGTAATTCCGGCGCGTCGTTTCTCTCCTTGGTCCTTTTATCAAGAATTTCTTATGGAAAGATATCCCGGAATATCATTTATTTTTTTTTTAAACTTGGCTCATGTTACTAAAACCATGCAATATTTTATTAAATATAATATTTTTAATATTAAAGTATGACAGAATTATATAATATTCGTGTACAAATTTTATTTTATAGTAGTTAGATTAAACTTTATATCATCACTTTTTTAATAAAAATAAATTAAATAATAAGATTATAATATATTAGATTGTCTCAAATATGTTTGATTTTAAATACAATTTCGAGCGTAATTAAATCTATTTTTAATTTAAATCCACTATAATTGATAAAATCAACTAAAATAATTAATTCATCTGATTGCCATACTACATTGTATCCATTGTGCATATTGCTCTGAAGTAACTTGGTTACTTTTTTTTTATAGAGAATCGTCCAAGCCGTTTTCCGTCGTTTTCGTTGCACAAGGAATCGCAACCGGAACGCCGACAACGCCTCATAAAACGTGTGACTCGTAAAAACTCGCGTAAAATCTCGTGTAGATAATAACCTTTTCTGGTCACGAGAGCCAGTGAGAGAAAGGGGTTTTAACGTTTTAAAATATATTCATGCCGCGAAAGTTAGCTCGGAGCTAAAGAACGAAGAGAGCATGACAATTGCCATTCGCTCTTTGTCTCTCGATCGATCTATTGGTCTCCTCTGATCCGCTCCTCTTTCCGATACATTTATGTACAGGACTCTCTTTTCTCTCGTGGAAATTCACCCCTTTGTCAAGCGCGATAAAAAAAAGCATAAAATCGCCGTGTGAATCAAGGAGAATAAAGGAGACTGCTCAAACTGTTTTGAGAGTAAACTTTGTTAATAAATTCTTATTCTCTCTGTAAAGGAAAGAATTTCTTTCGCTAAAACAAAAAGGCTAGACTATTGAAAACAAATAGCTCAGCGGGATTAGGCGAAAAAGAATTGCGTCACGATAAATCAGCGGATAAGACAGTTGTATGTTAATTTATAAAAGTTTCGAAGCGCGTACACTGAAAAAAAATTCTGGAATAAAAATAGACGAATCAGAAATTCTTGTAGGCGTGATCAAATATTCTGGTTATTATTATAGAAATTCTGGTTATTATAATAGAACTTAATACCTTGTAACTTATAATAACCAGAATATTTGATCACGCCTACAAGATTTTTCTAATTCGTCCGTTTTTAAGCAGATTTTTTTTTCAGAGTAGTGACGATTTTTTTAAAAATATCGCACGACCATTTCCAAGAATTTTAAAGTAATCTGTCCATTATTTATAAACGGTTGATTAAATTCGTGTTCATTTCCTTATGTTAAGATATATTTAAGATAAATCTCGCATATATATCGCATCCGATAGTGACAGAAGCTCGAAATTTCCATCCTGAAAAGCACGAAATGAAAAGTAGGGTTACGCGGAAGGAAACAATGTGTCCGTGTGTGTACGAGTGCAAGGATATCGGTCGTCTTATCAGCTCGCATATCCTTTAACTCTACGCTGTGAGTATCGTCGACTTCCGTTGATGTCAGATCTCCTCTTTCCCCCGTAACGATATTTCCGCTGCAGAAAGTGAGCTTCGTGAAGCTTCCCACTGTTCGACGACGTTACATCCTGATCGCAAAATGCGAAGTCGAAATACCAAGAGTTGCCGATAAAATTCTGTTTTTCACGAGCATCCTGTTTTCATATAGTGCGAATCGTTTCTGCGGTATTCATTGATTTATCGCGCGAGTATAATGCAGAAAATATGAATTCTCTCTCTTCAATTTAGTATAATGTTACATAGAATTGCTAAAATTAGAGAAGTAGTTTATATTTGCTTTGCAATTCATTCTGTCTTTGAGATCTCTTATAAACTTTAAGAAGTGTATACGCATACACATTACAAATAGAAATATTTACATCTCCCAATTCTGCATACGAGATATCCGACAATCATCATATATACGTTAATAGTATAATAGTATCTTTTACAAAAGAATAAAAAATTAACATAAAAATGTTGATAGCAGTTTTCTTTCAATTATAAACTGACTATTATATATTCTTTAATTCTTTTTTAATACAAATTTGTATAGATAGTTAATTACACTTCTTAGAAAAAATTAAGCTTGATATTTATTTAAAATAAAGTTTATCTATATTTTGATCAGAAAATATTTATGAAATGTAATCTTATTACTTTCTTCAATTTGTTATGTCCTGAAAGAAATAAAAGGATGTGATTTCGATTAAGAAATTGAGATGAAATCGCGCCAATTATATGACAGTTCAATTTCTATTTTCGATTTCAATATTGATGTTAACATCGTATTTTTCGGTTTACGATCAAGTGAATATCAAATTTAACACAGCACAGCACAGTCCTATCTTATCTCGCGTGGAATGTGAAAATTTGGAGGAAGAACAGATCGAGTTTTCTACGAATGCTCCTTCGACCGAGAAGAGCAAATATTTTTTCAACAAAATCTGCGCGATATCTTTGCAGACGAAGGCGACGGTTCGAATCGGGAAAGTACAGGGTGCGTACGTGCTTGGCGCGAATTTGTTTGGCAGAATGTATATGTTTCGGCGCGGATACAACGGTTCGACCGGTATGCGGCCTTGGGCGTACCAGCGTGCGGCGCGTTCTCGTGTACACACAAGGTCGCTGCGCCGTCATTCGAGCGGCCAGGTAGCGGTGCATGCTGCGTATCGAAACGCGATCGTTCCCTGCGAACGTTTAGCGATCGTCGCACCGCGCACAGTTGACCAACTCGCGCGATTAACAACTCGCGGTTACCACTTATCGAAGATATTCCCGCTTCCCTCATTACGTATATACATACGGTGACCATATTTCTTTGAGGAAAATAAAGGACACTGCCAACTACCTTTCTTCCTCAAACAAGTGTAACATAAATTTATCATTATCATTAATATTTTTTTCCCTGAATATATATTTATATGAAAAAAAGAAAAATTTTGTAAACTAAAATAATCATATATAAAAAAAGAAACACATCTTTATTTAAATATTATACAAAATATACAAAGATGATAAAGACTGAAATATAGGACGTTTTATAGGACTTTTCAGAAATAAAGGCCAAGAGTGAGTTTTCAAGAAAAAAATAAATTTAAAGGATACAGACCTAAAATAATGGACTGTCTTCTGTAATATAGGACGGATGGTCACCGCACATATACATTTACATGTAGCTTATGAAATGCTCTTTACGTTATTTATTTTACACATTTTAGTATCTTATTATCGACAGAATGCTAATTATCCCATAATTGCATGTAATACATAGAACGGGCTTGGCAAACAAAAGCGAACAGAAAAAAAGATAACGTATTTAAAAACATGACTCCAAAACTATTCTCTGAATACAATTTCGCAAGAGAATTGATCGGTATTAAGCGCTTTAACGGCGAAAAAATGCGCGGAACGATTGATAACCACGCGGTCGATTACTTCCGGAAACAATGATAACGCGTGTGACTGCACACATGGCCGCTTTGTTCCCTCCGTGTGGATCAATTCAAGATTCCACGAGTATGTATCAATACGTAGATTGGTCGCAGTAATTATGCGATAGCACTCGCATTTTTCCATGTGCGCGGCACTCCGATTAACATGAATGGTTCCCTTTCATACAAGAGCCACGCGTTCCTTAGCCGATAAACACTCCGATTCGTGTACGTTAAGAGCCTTCTCTCTCTCCTTCGGAGATATACATTAAGGCACACAGTATTTCTGTGTATGGTATACGACAAACGGCACGCGTGAAATAGAAGAATAAATGTAACGGAAACGTGTAACGTTGTCGTAAATGGGCACTGAATACACGCACATGTAAATAAATAAAAAAAAAACACCGAAATATAAATTTTGTCTTCCGCAAATGATTCCGTAAAAGAATTAATACTTCATCGTTAACATTTCAACAGAATTTCCATCGAGAGTTCTATTTTCGAAAAATAATTTCGTAGCTCTTGACGTATTTATTTTAATAAGAGTTTCAATGATTAAATGTAAAAAATAAGGGCTCTTGAATAGGAGCATTAAAAATTTCTGTTTATGTAATAATTGTCTAATAATGTCTTGATGAAATTCAATCACAGAGAGAACTAACTTAAGTCACGGTTTTCGAATTTTTGGAGGCGACAAAGCTCCGCGATATTGAACAGATCGTCCGTTCGATCGTGCACGTGAGCACGCAGGTCAAGAAAATTACGATTTACAGGCATGAACGACAGACGCGACAACGCGCAGGCTTTGATCGGCCGCGCGACTCTCGACTGACTATTATCGGCTATTATTACCCTCGTTGCATATATCGTGCATGACTGTCGAGCATCGGCCTTTCACAGGCGCCATTCAAACTTTTCAAGTGCGCTTAATTATCGTATCTATAATAAAACGCGTAACGCTCTTTTGATAATGCAACATAACGCGCATTGTGCAGACGCGTCGCTCAATGGGCGCATTAGAGAGGCGCACAACGAGAAAAACAATATTTACACGTCGAAAAGGCGATAGAGAGAATGAGGAAATATAAAAAAAAAAGAGAGAAAGAGGGGTTGTATGTGTGATAAGTACATGCAAATCGACATAAACGGTCTACCGGCTATACCGGTAATACCTATACGTTTAACCGGTAATTTTGCTGGATGATTTAATTTGAATAATTCAAGTACATGCCTTACAATTTATTGGAATATTAATGTATAAAAATCTGTATAAAATAGTCGTATCGGAATTATTTTTTTTATAAAAAGAATATAAACATACATACACTCATATAAATTAAGATATATTTACTCTTATTCTAAGCAAAGAATAATAAATGTCTCAGTTTTGAATTTCTAATTGTGATCGCCGAACACATTTTTATCGATCATTTATTTAAATAGTTTCTAATTAAGATGATTCAGATAAGGCTTGATTTAATCTTTTATATAAAGAATTCTAAAGTATCAATTTTAATTAATTTGCAGTCGATCCGTCCCGTATAGTAGATAATAGTTACGTTTTAAAAAAAAAAACCACAAAATGAAACAGAGAAAGCCACTTTTAAAATTATCGCAGTAATTTCTTGTCGATGTAAATCTCATCTGTTTAAAAAGTTTTTATGAAGAATTTATTAATGCAGTTGTATATCCGAGACTTGTATGGAATTGCGTTAAAGATCCGTTGGATCATGTATCTTTTATCGATTATGAGTCGAGTGTATACCGGTGAAGAGTCAACTTTCTCGCGATGGAGACGCGAGACCTCGTGACCGCGACGATTCGAAAGCTCGTGTTCGATGAAAATCGCGCGAATTTGCGCGTTTATGTCGCATGACAAACGGCGACATTGTACGGTACCAAAGCGCCATGAATGGGCACGAAGGCGTCCGGTCCGGGTGAATGGAAAGCGCGAGAGACAAGTTCCGCCCACGCATCGGGACCCCATACAGGTAGACGGATAATGTACACCTAGTTACGCGCTAATAGACGTTGCGGATGATGGAAGGGGCCTTTGTACGTAGGCGAATGTAGGCGCGTAGGGTTCAGCGCGTCTAACGATCAGCTCATATGAAACAGAATCGCACAGATGGCCGAAAAGATCTCGCCAGAACAATGAATAAGTAAAAAAAAAAGATAATTTAATTTATTCGCGACTGCCAAGCACATTTTTATTCGCTCGGTTATTTAAATAATCTTTGATAAAGATAATTTAAATGAAGCTTGATTTAAGGATGTTCTGACGCTAACATTGTTATATTGAAAATACCGTAGAACTTTTATAGACTGTTTCCATTTGTTATATCTGAACACGTGGTTAAAAGCTGAAGCCGATTCTTTAACTGGTTCACTAGTTATTGTACTTTTACTAATTTTACATGTGTTCTTATAGAAAAACAGCATTATTTTCTTTATATAAGTAAAATAATAAAGAAGCGACATTGCCAATATTCTGAAACTTTATTTGTAAGTAAATCAAACATTAAGCAACGTTTCTAAAAAAATTTTAAATTGATTCACTATCTCATTACCGAGCTATTGATAAAACTACAATACAAAGTATCGAAAAAAGGTTATAGTGTATGTACAATGTCAATTGCCAAAATGTGACAAATATCATATACATATTTGTAGTGTCATATATCATGTTACATGCCATTGTTTAAAACATTTACATGACATGAGCACATTTAATCCATATTTCAATTCTTAAAAGCATGGAATTTAATCAATTTCATAGTAACTTTCGACTAGGATTGTATAGCCAGAACATCCTTAATTTCTTACATGAGAGAGTGCGAATATCGATTCTATGATAACCAACACGATTCATCGGGAACGAACTTTCGCGAATCTTTAAAAAAAAATAAAAGAGTCGTTTGCGTAACGAGAAGAGCCGCGCTATCACGGATAGGCGTCTCGACGGTCGGATTGTGAGAGAATGATTTAGATAGCACGTTAATTAGATTCTGTGACAAGACAACGTGCTTGAAGACGAAACCAACAGGTAGCCGCGTTAACACGAAAAAAATATGCGATAAGATAAAGACCAGGGTGATAATTGCGGAACATAATATTAGCACAGGCTGATAATTCGCGTATACGAGACTACACTTTCTCCCTCTTGAACGCGTGTTTTCTTTACGCGTGTTTTCTTTTTCGCGACGTTAGGTTGATCGCCCGCCAAAAAGTGCCCGGGATGCGTTGATTTTATGTCCATTTTTACTGGCGCAGATTAACTTTAATCTCAGTTTAATCTACTTTTTATCCTTTTTTAATTCTTGAAACTGGAAAGAAATAAAAAGTAAGTTAAACCGAGATTAAAATTAAACTAAATTGGTAGAAATGGATATTAATAGGATACACAAGTTTTACATGTTCAGTTATTCATTTAAATTCAATTTTTTCGTAATAAGAGAGGTTGACGCATATTTGTCTTGTCTATTCAACGTCGCTTTCAAAATACTGAAGGTTTCCCGAGGTGCCTACGTGTTTCGTGCGCAGTCCCTCCGCGTACAGATTTAAATCTCAGCAACAGGCACTTAATACCCGCGGATTAAGTGTCACGCGAGATTTTTCCCGTCGTGATGCAATTCGCTAGATCGCGCCGCTTCTCGCGCATTTGTCCGCTTGTGCGGCAGCTATTTTCGCAAGACCGATCCATTACGTCGCGACGAAGCGGCGGACGTTACTCTTCAACGTCGCCCGTAATGGCACTTCGCGTCGCGGAGTGCATCCGTCGCGCGAGTGCACTTTAAGCGCGAATCGCGATTGCCTCACGCGGTCCCGTACACGTTTCCTTTTCAAGAGAGAAAGAAAGAGAACACTTCGACCGAACGGTTCATATCGTTCGAAGTCGCGTGCTTCGTTTGATAATTCACGTCTAAAAAATTTTGCATTCACATAATATATATGTATCATAAATATATAATAAATGTAAACAAAAAAAAACAGAGTCCTCAGATTTCTCGGGAGTCGGTGATAAAACCTGCGGGCTCGACAAACTCTCTCGGGTACGTTACGGTCGGCAGAGTTACGAAATTCGCAAGAAGGAGCAGAATCGGACGGCGCGAGTTCCAGGCTTCGTGTATATATCTGGTGCCAGCAACGGCAGCAGCAGTTCGGGAGCAAAGGCACCACTGACGTCACGAGCTATCTTTAAACCCGGTATCGAGTCCAACGCTCCACGCGCACGCATGTACGCACGCACGCACGCAACCGCGTCCCGCGAGCGTAAGCGAGCGCGTGAGAGATCAGAAACGGATGCGATGCGCCGCACGGTGCCGTATTCCCGCCGTTGCCCGTACAATGTACCATTGTCTCAATTTCCTTTCTCAACGTTGCGCCGCGAATCCGCGCGCCAGTCTGCGTTTGCGGGTGACCGCATCCTTCCAAGTTCAAAGTTTAAGGGCCGGTTTTTCAACAATAATTTAAACTCAGGATAAAGTTTAAACTATTCAGACACATTTGGTTGTTTTTCAATACACGGAAAATACGGAAAAAATGAAAAGTATATAAAACTTTCGTGTATAGATTAAGGAACGTTTTATTAAACTATAGTTTAAACCGTTATTAAAAAGCCGGACTTAAGACACGCAAAAAAAAAAAAAACGTTAATCTTCCATAGTCCACTTACGAAAATATTTTGCCTCAAAAATAAAACCTCGTGGCTTATATATGGAGAAATTATAATTATTATTTTGTTATTTTTCTTATACGACGCGTAGAATCTTCTTTTTGAAGAATAATCAGTTATTTGCGTGTCAAAATTGAGAAAAAGAAAATGTAATTTCGAAAATTTGGACTGGTTACTGGTCTAGTCACCTTGCACGCACAACGATTGGCGTGGATGCGGGAAATCACGGACGTTGAGTCATCGTGCCGTTTTTACTCGCAAAACTTTGGGTCTCGGGCGGTTATTTAACTAACGCGAAAAATAGTCGAGTAACAATCATAACGAGAACGTAACATCATGATTCTATGATCGAGAAATAAAATGCTAATTTGCTGATTTATAAAGAAGGGAATCGATCGTTGTGGAAGGCCTTCAGTACAACAATGCCTTCAGCTACGGAATAATAAGAGATCAAAATAAGATTGTAAAAATTGACGAGGAATAATACATGGATAATCACGCTATTTCAATTGAAATAATTATATAATAAAAAAAAAACTATTGAAAGAATCAGAATTATATGGGAATAATGATGGGAAATGATTCAATAATATTTCAATAGAAGAGCTAATTAGAAGAGCTAATTAGAAAAAAAGTTGAAGCAAGATAAATTATTGAGAAAAAGCGTAAGTCAGCGAGTCAGCTGGCTTCTCGGTTAAAAACCCATGATATGCAGAAACGCCCCGTGCATCGAACGGGAGGAAGAAGGACAGCTCGCTGAATGCAGAGTTGCGTTCGCGTGAGTCATCGTTCTTCCTGCTTTTAATGCGATTTTGGTGGTCGCGACGTCTCATTGACGTCTAATCGTTTCCACATTAATCCGCGAGCGGATACGTTTCAGATATTAACGCTTATTCCAGTATCCGTAACAGTATCCTGGCATCAGCATAATTAGCGAGTTATATCGAGTTTACCTTCAGATAATATTGCAATCAAAATGCGAGCAACTAAGCATGTTTGTTTGCTGTCGAGACCTTTACTCGACAGTCTTAATGGATAGTTGCCGGGTAAAACGGGATAATACGATACAAACAGGATACCATATGACGCGGCCATTCCGTTCTAGTGAGCATCCAGTTTTGATCGCGAAAATACCGGGAATTATTTCTCTCTCCCCCATTAAATTAATCCCACCCTCTTCCATTAGCACTTAATTTTGCGTTTAATAAATTTTAACATATGCAAAACTAATTGTAAATGCTAATTAAGTATTCAAGTGCCGGAAATTACGTGTTCAAGATGTTTGGCAGAAAATTAGGTACATAATGAGAGGAGAGGCTTAATAATATGTTAAAAATAATGTTAAGTTGACTCCTTCATATGAAAAAATAAATATTTAATATATAAATTGAAGAAACGAATACGCCAGCATTAGGTACTACTAAATTAGCTAATATTAGCACTTAATTTTGTAAGATTAAAATTAATTTAGCGTGCGGAAATTAAAACTTAATTAATGGAAGTTATATTTCGATTTGCACGGCGCGTACCCTTGATGGGGCTTCTCAAGAAAAAACGTGCGCTTCCACCGTCGAGATTAATCGTATTTGCCGGGTGTAATCGATTTATGCCGATTCCCGCGGGCATAACGAAGCGAATTCGCGCGGAGCTCGTGGCCTCGTTCAAACAAAACTCGAGCGTATCGCTATAGTCGTGCCGTCGATCGCAAAAGAAACGTTCTGCACGAGCGAGTGCCATCGGCCGGAACGACCACGGTCTGCTGTCGCAAGAACGATCGACCCCGATCGAGATTCGATCGACGGTCTCAAACTAATAGAAGTAGTAATAATAATAATAGTAACTGGGTACACTGTGAATCCGCCGGCGTGGGACAGAGGTTCGATTATACCGATTGCGAGCATCATGTATCGAGCATCGAGTACAAAGTAGACGTAAACGTCTCTCACGATTCCACCAATTTTTATTGACCAAGCAGGTCTAGTGTATGATTAATGAGAGATAGAAATGGCCATGTCATAGTTTGTGCTAATTAAGAAGATACTCGATAAAAAGAAAGCGTTAATTCAATTACGAATTTTATGGGTAAAGTACGACATAAATAGATCGAACATTGACGATAACCTCATTTGAATTTGTACATTTGTTAGAAAAAAAATAGAATAAATGAGAGAGAAAAAAATTCACCTTTGTTACAATAACATAATAAGTTAGACATAAACAATTTCTCGTATACAAAAATATATCCGGTTAATTATAAGGGACAGAACACGATGACAAAATTGAACTCTACTTTTTGAAAAGTGGAGCTATTTTAAAAAAGTAGCCTCATCAATAAATAGAAATAAACATAAGTTATTATCAGACGAAAGTGACTGGTGAATTCGGATTCTCTATTTTTCTTTTCTTCACTACATAGTAACGTAGTGCTTATGGATGGATACTTTGTTCAGCTATGCTTACAGTTTTGTCGACCATAACACATTCATTGTATTCACATTGTAACAGTCGTGTTGATGCCTCTAATTGTGTCAAATTGCACAATTTAATATTCTAGATAGAGTTAAACATAAATAATAATATTCAAAAAGATACTTTCTTATAATTGACGAAAACAGAAATAAATATTTTTATATTACTAGAGTATTAATTTATTGTGATTTGAATGACACGTCAATACAATTGATTATTTTCCTTTTATTTTTCGTTTATTTTTAATTTGTTTGCAATATTTCTTGCTCGAATTATTCATGCAACTATTCCGACGCAGATTACTCTTCCACTTTAAAGATTAAAAGAGAAGATTGCTCGCGGAAGAGTCAGTCGTGCAGTCAGATCAGCTTCCGGACATGAAGCTTCAGAAAATGTGCAACAGTGAATCCATTCAAACGACCCATCGCGATCATATACGGCAGTCAATTACCTGTATCATCTTACGATATGTTTAACGATACGTCGTAAAATCTAGTTTATTCTGCGAAACATGTTTAAAATTAATCTCAAGGCAACAACGCGGCGGCAAGTAATTCCAAGAAATCAGAAAAACCATTAATAAATTATTATTAATGGGAATAAAATTCCTCCCTCCTTTCTCTTTCACTATTATTACTAACGAGTATGTATTTAAAAATTAAAATAAAATTAGCAATTGAGCTAAAATAATCCAATATTTAATTTGTTTCCTTAAATGATTGCATTAAGTAATTATTAATCAAGTGTGGAGCAATTAGTTGATTAGTTAATTATGCTGTTATCGATATAATTGTTAAGCACTATTGTTAAGCATTATTGTATATTAAAATTTTCGTCACTGCAAGATTCTGATACGCTCTTGTTAAATTATACTATTCTATCGCAGGCAGGCATGCGGTCTCGGTTCGATATATTTATTCTGTTGGGTGTCGGGTGTTTTGATCCCGAAGCACGTGACAGAAAACACATTCGTCACATTATTGAACGGCCAATGAACGCCAGCAGCACCATGTGCGTGTAGAGGCAAGAATCGATCTACGTTATGACTTGAGGCAGAGGAGGATGGAGCAAGTCGGTCGAGACCCCTATTAAATCATCATCTGATGCGACAGCATTGTTTACTGCTCGAGCAGCGTTTCGTTTTAGAAAATAGATTCAGAGCGCAACGTTGCCGTCTGTCTCGAATCAAGTGTGAAAGAACGTGTATTTATTTAGAAATAAACGCAACACTCTTTAATGCCTTTTAATTTTCTTATTTCAATTTTAACACACCTTACATATACCGTTTTTCTGTTGTATTTATCGACTTTTACTGCGCAGTAGAACGCGCTGAAAAATTTACCACCTAGTCATGAAGATACTGTAAATTTATTTAAAATGATATGCATAAAATTGAATCGAAACAGGAAAAGTTAAGGAAAAATTTAAATAATACTACATGGATCACAAAAGAATTATTTTTTTTTAGATCATACATCTAGACATCAGATGGACCGAGGTTACTCATCTTGGTTATTGAAGAAGCGATCTGGTAGGCGTATCCGTAAATAATCCTATTATCTTTCAGTTGAATAAGAACCGTACGGACGCTCTAATTGAACGGAATGAGTTACGGGGATGTCGGTAGTTATTCCATCGAACCAACTAGCCGTACGGTCGACTTTTCGCACATTATCCCCCCTCCCTCCCCCTTCTATGATCAACGAAATTATACCTCGCGCGTATGTGAGCTCTCATTTGCAAAATAACCGACGAAGGCCAAATTTATCTCCAGAGCGTCTCTAGGTGCGGCATTTTTTACATAAAAATAGGCATATTCAATAAAAATGTAATAAAATATTAATTATCGAATGACACATAACTAAATAATAATATAATTCTTTTCAGTTAACAACTTAATTTCGATTAATCGAATTCGAATTTAGCGCAATGATTCATAAAATCGTAATGTAAGTTATTAGTTTTCATTGTTTCCACCCGCACGGTGATTTATTTTTACTTACTCTGTCACGAAATAAGTGAGAGAAACGTCATGTTACGGGAGTTATCAAACTGATTACGAATAGAGCTTGCGAGCCGATACGAGCAGGCGATTCAATTTTATCATGGATCACCGCGACTTAGACCGACCGTTAGCGTTTACGCCCCACGATAGATAGTTATAACGTTTAATCAGTCGTGACATAATGAGACCTCCATGAAGAATTCCGATGACGCTCGATCAGCATATCGTGCCACCTGCGTTCCATTACCTATGTATGGGTATAACGTATATATCTTGCTATTATTTCATAAAAGCGTTTGCCGACGTTGACCTCGACCGTTATTTTTTCCGATGAGTCTCTATTGACGAACTGATACAAAAATTCAAATGTCTACTTTACAATATTAATCGAGTGTTAAACTTACATATTATTTGTACTTTTTAATAAAGATTCCTATAAATACAATAAAAAATACAAATCAATCATTCACTAATCGCGAATGTTTATGCAGACAATTTAATGCGTTTAAACGCATTGCGTATAGGATACAACGAAAAAGTGGATCTTTTAAGCAAGCAGACTCTGCTGTTTTCGCGAATAAAACATTATCCAGGCAGTTCCTTATCGAACAAAGAATGCACGCAGGTTTTAAAAGAAACATCAAATCGGGCAATAAAACAGGAGAAATACGCATAAGGAAAAGAATACGAGGTTATGAATACGAGGTTATGAATACAAAATATACAAAAAATATTTTTCTCTCTTTCATTCTTTTTCTATTTTTTTCTTATCAAATCTCCCAAATTTACATGTATATTATTAATGTTTCAATTATTCGTGCCGTGCTTTATCTATGAAATTCGTAATCGAATTGACTTTCGTTTTATCGAATATCTTTTTGAACAATCTATGACACAGCCATTTCTACTCTTAATTAACTGTAGATGGATCACTGTTTGATCAATAGACATAAATATATTAATCATTGACAAGTAATTTTCGCAATAATTCTTTACTTAATCGCACTATTACATTATTAGTTGATATTTGTGTTAATTTTAAATAATTTCTGTATATTCGTTCATAGTTTGCGTATTTTTTCATTTTCTTAATATCGGAAAATTTGCATAATCCAGTATTTAAATATAAATGTAATATACTAATATATTAACAATTGTTGAATTAAACTTGTAATATTAATCTTGTACACGAAAGTTTCCTAAACTTATTTTTCGATAAAAGAATAATATCTTTTTAAAAAGGTGTAATTTCTTTATAACTCACGACTCATAACTTCCGTTCAAGAAAAATTCATAATCATAGGATATGTGTCAATTCTTCCAAGTATTTCTTGAGACATTAGGTACAAGAAGAAATACATTAACGAGGGTGCGGTCTGTTTGATCTCATCGTCGTTTAACTCACTCACGTTCCTAAGTTGTCCACGGGGAAAATTTCCGTCTGTGTCGTACAATCCGAGGATAATGATATACTATATCGCGTCCTCGATCGTTTCATTTTTTCGCAAAACGTGACGTATTTTGCGAATGTCGTATTTTCAGGACATTATTATCTGTTAAAAAAAAAACTATTTATGCCAAGGACAATATTGAAATCCGGTTACGCTGTTTTTAAAACCATTCGTGAGATAAAATGTGGACGTGAAGACTTCTCTTAAAAATATTTCTGGTTTATTATGCAAATTATGCTTGTAAAGTCACGCATTTTAACGTATCATAAGCAGAAACTAGAAACGAGTCTCGCATATTATAACAAATTAAGGATCAAGCACTAGGAAAAATATTTTGTTCTATGAATCAAAAGTTTGGTTAAAATATACCCAACAAAATTGTTTAGTTGCTGTAAACAATTATGTTATTTGCTTATATTTTGTTAAATTATTCTGGTTTAGAGAAAACAAAACAGTTTTGTTGTCTAAACCAAAATGATTTAACAAAGTATAAGCAAATAATACATTTGTTTACTGCAACTGAACAATTTTGTTGGAGATATTTAAATTTTTGGTTCATAGAATAAAACATTTTTTCCAGTGTGTCTGTTATTCGTTAGCTATTATTTGTGAATAAGATTTTGGCCGTCCCTAATATTTCAGCGTTACGTAATATTCTTAAATTCGACGGAGATCAAGAGTTCATGAATTCGTGTTAATCGCCGTGAATTCATCGTCGCGACTCGTTGACTTATAAGGTTCATCCTTCGTGCCGTTAAACCGCAAAAATGAAGTCACTCGGTCAAGGTTGCTGTTAAAGCACCATCTCGCCAACGCCGTTTCCTCGTTCTACGTGACGCATGTCGAACCATTCCAGGCTCTCATCATCGCATCTTGAATATTTTCAGTCCGGCGGACTGTGTTGCTCGGCTCCCGGCACGCACAGACGGATCCTTCGTGCTCGAATTATTCGGAAGAACAACTATCGCGTCTCTATCGCTCATGATTCACTCGCCCGGTTACGAAACCGGCACGTTCATCGGACTGTGAAGTCACATGGTGAGTTAGATTCTCGGTGAAGCTATTATTCATAACCGAGTGGAAAAATCTCGGTTACATACGCGATATGTAATTTAAGCTTCATTCGCGAAGCACATAAATCAGAGAATTTCTTGAATAAATTCTGATACAGCTTTCAGAATAGAAACATTCCAATTCATCACAGAGATTTACTGTACGCTAAATATGTAACGAGATTTTTCTATACAACCAATACAGATAAGATACTCAGTACTTAATGTGTTTAAAACATCGATCACGGTGTTTTCGACACACACAGTTTAAAGATATATAATTATTTATCCAGAACATTCCTCGAACATTTACTTACTTCGTCAGGAGAGAAGAATTTCATATAGAATTTTTTTATGACTCACAATATTAATATGTAAGCATCATCATCGCGTTTTAAATTATGCGTTATTAATATTTAACATACAAAGTATGGTTCTTCCTTTTGATGACAAATTTGTAGCTTTGCAGCTCTCCTCCAGATCAATTTAGATTCGCAAAATTCTCCGTCTCCTTCTTTTCTTCTTTATTGTGTTTTTGTATTAATATTTTCAAAAATGTATTTTTAAAGTTAGAAAGTAAAAAATATTTTAGTACCACATGATTTTGAGTAATATAAATCTTATACGTATTCGTTACGTTGTTTAAGGGGGCATATACACTTAGCCGGGTAAAAAAAAATCGATTTTTTTAATTGGATTTTCTTAAAGTTTGATATCTTAAGAATGTCTAGTTAAAATTTCAAGTAAAAATTCCAAGAAATGATGGAGTTATAGCGATTAGGTTCATTTGTTTGGACGGGTACGTAACCGTCGGGTCATACGCAGCAGACAGCAGCAAAACACGCCTCTCAAGTATCAAAAATGGACCGTCCCTTCGGTCCTGTTATGTTTTCGGATTGTGCTCGGGTCTATTATCTCGGACTTACATTATGGACCTGGAATTGATGATTCTATGTAAGTTGAAAAATTTCGCGATTTATTCATTGCTCAATTTTCAAACGCGTTTTTCTCGAAAACATGTTTTAAAAATCGGTGACCAAAATATCTCGGCAACCGTTGAACCGATCAACTTGAAATTTTTAGTGGTTATTCTATACATAATTATGTAGTCTTTGTCGTGGGATTTTTTTTTAAGTGACTTAGTTTTTTTTTTATCGGCAAAATAAACCCGAATTTTTCCCTAAAAATCGTTATTTTAAATTCAAACGCCCGCCATTTTCTCAAAAATCAATATTTTCAAAAACCCCTACGTCGAAGACTAAATTATAGTGTCAATTTTAATAATCTTTTTGGTTTTTTGATTCTGATGATTACATATGAAATGGGAGTGGTCACCGCGGAAGACGT
This sequence comes from Tetramorium parvispinum, assembly GCA_011638315.1. Classification (NCBI taxonomy): domain Eukaryota; kingdom Metazoa; phylum Arthropoda; class Insecta; order Hymenoptera; family Formicidae; genus Tetramorium; species Tetramorium parvispinum. The sequence continues at coordinate 11,099 of VBVR01001640.1, read as the reverse complement.
TTTTCTTGCGGCAGTCGACAGAACCCAAGAAT
>VBVR01001640.1:298-11057 GCA_011638315.1 Tetramorium parvispinum | reverse complement strand
ATTTAACATATTCTTAAAAGTGTGTACTTTCATGTAGAAGAAATACCAATAATTCATATAGGTTTTCTTAAAAAAATTCACAAAAATTGCCTTTTTTTCGCGCTTCTAGGTGTATATGCCCCCTTAATGTCCTTTGTCAGCAATATTAAAATTAAATAAGAACTAAATATACGTACATGTGTCAACGTCTCTGACGAGATTAATAAAAATTAATAAAATTTATATAACATCTAAATTAAAACAGCTGCTTCGAAGTTTTCTTATTGACAGTTATTATACCGAAGATAAACGGTATTCGATGTTATCGTTCGGACTATTTTCTTTCAATTGACAACCAACTGTATTGAAAGAGACGCGTCGTAGTCGTGTTCGTAGTCCACTCGTAATAAAAGCGACACAGTTGATTCTTAACGTCATCTTCAATTAACATGCCCGACGCTAACCAATCGAGCCGAGACTTATCGCAAACCTTAGCAGCAAGTAACAACTACAAACGAGCTATTAGCATATAGCTTCATAAGACGCCGAGATTATCGATGGAATTCAATGTCAATTATCGTTTCGAGGGAACGAATTGGACTTTAGAAGATTGAGGATTAAAGCCGAAGGTTATCGCGCTGAAAAAAAAATCTTTTTAGAATGCAAACAGAAGCTCATTCTAGCCCGTCAAGATATTCTACGAGACAGTATTGCCACAGAAATATAAGACACAAATGCATATAATGTCTCGAAATATGATTTTACAATTTTATAGAAATTATAAAATATTTTTGACGAGAATACGATCTTTGTTACGATACAAAAAAATTCACATCGTGTATGAATTCAATTACACAACCGATAAAGATATGCAACCTATACGCGAACAAATGTAAATCGTAAAATATAGAATAAAATCTTTTTATATTACACATATCTAAAAATTCAATAAATAAATGATGAACTAAATACGTCACTTGTCCGGATGACATTTTCGAAGAGCTAGTCCAAGGGACAGTAGCTTAATCCTCTTAAGTTCCTTCCAAGAAGGAATAGGATCCTTCGATCCAATATCACGTGCAAACAGAATTAAATCACTCCCTAATCCACGTACATCCGTCACCCTCCTCCCTCTATTCTCATTTATAACCGAGACGATACGTCGTACGTGCGCGAACAATACGTAGTTTCATTTATAAAAGTCACAAGTCTCAGCAGAAATAACAAATGTTTCCTCTTTCCAAGTCATTTCTTGAAACTGTATCTTGTATTAAATAAAGAAAAATTATTGCGACATAAAATATACGTCAGCATACGCTGTTCTCTTCTCCGTGTTGGTAAAAATCGATCGAATGTAAATGAAATCTAAGAAGCCCGATTATAGAAAGGTCGCGATGTCCCGCGTTTTGCACGACTCGTGCGAAGTACCGTAAGAGACAATGTCGTCGCCAAATGGCGAAACGGTCCAGGTGTTCCTACAATGCACATCTTCCCGAAGAATGTTTGCCTTTCACAGGATCACAGTCGCTCGAGTTAAGAGAAATATCTATCTACTCCAAACAGAATTATTAAAATTAATCAAAAATTGTGTTTTCATTCTAAACGTTTTTTTTTCTACTGTTTCTAAAATAAAATATCGGATTTCGAGAAGCATAAGCAGTATTAAAATTGCAATCTGCAGCATTACGTGATCAAACTCGCGTTACTCGAAGAAGACTCGATGCTGCCGCACTGCCAAAGATTTTTTTTTTGTTGAAAAGATCCTAAAACTTTCTGACGTATAAAAATCTATATTGTTCAATAAAATGTAGCGTGCTTTGTGGGGTGCGTGATAACATCGTATTTGTAAAAAACTTTTCGACCTCGTTACGAATGGCGTAAGGTAGCCAACGCCATATGAAATTACGGTAATCCGACGCTGTACACGTAATCCGAGCAGATAATTCAACTTAACAGCTTCGCGGTGAGTCGACCTTCGGATTAACCTTCGCCTGCTTGTCGCTCCGATGACGAAGGAAATTTGCATGAAAATCCACGCGTGGTAGCAGTAATGCGCTTTTTCTCTCTTCTTCTCCTTTCGCATTTCTTTCATCTGACAATGAGACATCGTGATGGCGTAGTAGAAATAAAAGAACTCGTCATCCGTAAACAGAACGATTGAGGAGAAGTCCGTTCGAAACGTCCGCAGAGTCGTCGAAGAAACTATCGATAAAATTGAAAAGTTTGGAGCAACGGTGACTTATGTCCATTCTTATCAACACAGATTAACTTTAATCTCAGTTTAACTTACTTTTTATCCTTTTCTAATCCTTGGAACCAAAGAGACAAAGTTAAAATAAAGGAATAAATTAAATTAAAAGAGATAATAAGTTAAACCGAGATTAAAGTTACTCTAAATTGATAGAAATCGATATTAATCCGCTTTTTTTTATGTTAAAATGTCTTCGAAATGTGACTTTTTTTACACGTCTATGATTTTTCGTTTCTACCTAGACGATCGCGTGTCGCGCATTCCGAATTCAGATTCGCGGTAACGAAAAGGAGAGCCCTACGCACGACGGCATTGCCCGGGCTTCGGCTTCGGCTTCGCGGAAGAGTCGTAAGAAGAATGCAGTCTTGTCGTCGAGTTACTCTGACGTACGGTACATCGGCTCGGGTATCTCGTCGAGACTTTTTCTCCCTTCGTGACGGCACGAAACCACGTGTGTCCGACCATCGAGCGTCAATTACACGAAGCTGATTTCGATAACAACCGGGCACCGAACGAGAACGCTCGTTACGTTGGCCGATCCCACTCGGAACTTCAATTAACTTGAACGGCGCACGGTCTAATCTTCGACGGAAAGTCATGTGATTATGCTATAATAATTGAATACAAATAATTGAATACAGGCACAGCTGTAATTGAATATGATTCTAAATATATCTCGAGAGAAAGAGAAACAAGATAAAATTTCGCGAAGTAGGAAATCTCCATTTCGCAACGTGCCAATGAATGTTGCATAATGAAATATGATCAGGCCATTTCGAACACGCTTACGCAATGTGTTTACGTATTGTAACGCGGAATTTACGGAATGATCAAATCGGAATGATGAAGCGGCTAAAAAAGGACAGAGGCAGCTCGAGATCTCAATCCGTAGGCGCGATTCTCGCGGTGTAACGCAGTTATTGTTACTGTATTAGTTTTATTTAAGCATTTTTTCGTAAAAAATAAAATATATTCGTAATTTAATTTTTTCGATCTGTCTGAAAGGGTAATATTGTATCGAAACGCTTAAAATATATATATTATAAAAATATAAAATAATATAAAAAATATTATCATGTTTAATTCAATATTAAGTAACTCATTTTTTAACGTGAAATTTTGCATTTCATTATTTGTACTGTCATTATTCGAACATATTTCTATCATTATATAAAATTATCTCGATATCGAACGGCCATATGACATTTTCTTGCTTTCGCTTCTTTTGCAACAGGAAAAGGGCATCCTTTACGTTCTATAATTCCTTCGTTCCACTTTCAAGACGCTGTCCCTTCTGTCTCAAAATTATCTCGATCATCTATCGCATTCATGATCTAATCTACGAAAGAATGTAGGTAGATTTTCGTCGGAAACCCGAAATGATTCGAAATCGTAGCTTTCAAATCGACGCTTTCGAAAATCTAATAATTGGAGTAGATAAATATAATAATGTGCATAAGTTCATACAGATTCAAATTTGACATTTAAAAATAAAGTATACACATGCCTTTCTGTTAAAAATTATGTTAAAAAGATGCAAATTTTAATCAAGTTTACAGCAATTTTATTCTTTAGGAATTCAACACGGACTTATTATGGATTTTACTTTATTACATTTTTAGATTGCTTGGAAACTTTTGAGATTTATAGTATATAATATTTGTTTATCCGATTACAACAATATAAATATATCGAAATTGATTATACTGATTATATTATCGCTTATCTTTTACCTCTCGGATACAAATAGAAAATGCTAAACGAAGATTATCCATCTTGTGACAATTGTACAGCGCTTTCAATTTTAAGGTTCATCTTTCAAACCATGTGTTAAACGTTTCTTTTTTTTAAACTGAATTCTTTCAATACATCGCGTACCCTCTAAATTCCGAATCTTTTTTAACAATGACCGGCACACTTGACTGAAAACCATTCAACGTACGAGTGACCTATTACGACACATTGCTTTGTAGCTACGTGCACTCCGGAACACCCGGTGTATTTACATAAGGCTCAACCACACATAGGCTAGTAATACGCGTCGGTCCGGTTCGAAATCGTCGAGTGGCGAGATGCGGCGAGAACCTGCACGGCCACGCTAACCTGTTAGGTCCGACGTAGCGGAACAAAAAAAAGGATAAGAGGACCAGTCAACAAAAGACATGGCTGCCGGATTTTTCTACCTGGCCCCGCGCCATATTCGACGTCCGACGCCCTTTTCCTTTAAAAATCGATTATTTTCCCGACATTTTCAAACTTGATTAATTATCAGGTAAATTTATATAACGTTAAATAATGTAAATTAATAAATAGAATCAGTATTAATCTATATTACTAAAACAAGGTCTAATTAATTACGATAAAATTATCATTGAATCTAAAATAAATATAAATTGTTCAACTATCATTCTCTAAATATATTTCCGAAAAGTGATTACTTTTCGGATCGTCGTGATCGATAGTGAGTGATAAGTCGATTTGTTTGTCGGTTTTATTTTCAACGACGCCCTCGTTGAAAATGTTTCATCCCTCGAGGGTTCGCGGCGATTTCGAGGAAACGCGATTGAATAATGCACTTGCACTCGCTACTTCGCGTAATAATGTATTCATAAGTCACGACGATCTCCACATCACGCGAAGAAGAGCTGGGTATTACGGGGATAAATATTTTATTCGAACCAGGTAAGAACAAGAGTAACCATATCTCGGCTTGAAAGACAATCGTCTTGCACGCGAACGAAAATTGGAAAGCCATTAACGATATCACTTTCCTAGATAAAGCGAGATTCGTTCGGAAATAGAAAATGCCAAAAAAAAATCACAGATAAAACGAAATAGTTAGATTAAATAAAAATGGTTAATAAATACAGTTTGATCTGCATCTTCCAAAGACTCTCTTACGGCTTTTTTTTATCAAAAATAAAATAAGCGCCTAAACAATTTTCAACCAAAAAAATCTTATCTCCTTAAAAAAATAATCTTGGCTCTTTAAAGCCATCAATCCTCAAAGATTGAAACATTCTTTGCATTAATATGTAACTGCTTTTTCATCGAATCGCTCGAAGAAGTTCGGAGTTGCAGCGTCGTCGCTTCTCGACGGATCGATTTAAAATACTTTACTTTTCAAAATATTTTCATGAAGTCTCGCTGAACAAAAATCAACGAGAATATCAGTACTCGGCATGAAATTATCATTATCGTACTCGGGAGAGGGAGGGTCTCACAGAGATATGTCGAGTTATTCCTTATCGCGACGTCAGGTAAACAGTGCGCTGAAATTCTTCTCTCACCGGAAGCGTTTCCTCGCTACACGTTCATTCGACAATTTCATACCGCCGCGTTCTCCGTGTTGCGCGAAAATTTATTTCGCGGAAGCGAACTCCTGCGGAGCAGGCTCGGCGAAGAAATCTCTGTCTCTTTCTTCCTTTTGTTAGATTTATTTCTCAAGTTTACATTTAATTTACGTATATGTATAAGACTTGTTATAAGTAATGGTATAGTCGGAAAGGAACTAGATGTTATTGAAATATTATTGAAAATATAGCATAACAAATACTGATAAAGAATTTAAAAAATGTGTAGAAATATGCAGTAAAATTTTATATATTTAAAATGTTTTATATGAGAAAGTCTCTTAATCTGCACTCATCTTTCCTACTGGCTTTTCAACAATAACGGGCCACCCAGTATACGAGAGTGAATATGGGAATCGGCTTGTTCAATCGATTGAAATTGGCTAATTCGACGAAGATAAAACCATCCTGCATCGGCTTGGCTAATTACCCACTGTGTCGATGCAAGGGCGCGATCGATGTTTTCAGCCTCATAAAATTAACCGGTTTATCAGAAAAATCGTTAATCGGTTAAAGTCATTAGAGCTGAGAGTTAGTTAATTAAAATTTTTACAGAGAACTGCAAAATGCCAGATCTTTTTTATCAATTAAATTTTCCATCGTTTTAAAAAAGAAAGTAATAATTAAGTATTAAAATAAAATTAATTCACTCTTTTTCTCGATATATTTCATTACTTTTATAAATTATTAAAGACATTGTTATATATTGATATGAGTAATGTAATATTATATTATTATATTGTAATAATATTATAACATATCACACAATATTAATATTATAATAATATAAGCTCAGTAATATTGTATTGATAATATTGATACGTATTTCTCCCAAACACACTTGAGCAAATTAGAGAAACTTCCGGTCGGTTAATTAATAATTAAGTATTAAAACAAAATTAATTCACTCTTTCTCGATGTATTAATTACTTTTATAAATTATTAAAAACGTTATACATATGTAACGTGTAATGTAATATTATATTATTATATAATATTGTAATAATATCATAACATAATATCACACCAATATTGCACTGAGAGAAAAATATAGTTACTTTTGAACCCGACTATAATTTTATAATATTTCTAACACGAAATATGATTGACTTAACTATGTGCATTATTATGTTAACCATAATTATCATTGGAAATACTATAAAATTGTGGTTGATCCTAAAGTAACTATATTTTTCTTTCAGTGTATATTATAATAATATAAAATCAATGATATTGTATTGATACGTATTTCTCCCAAACACACTTGAGCAAATAAGAGAAACTTCCAATCGCTTAAGAATTTATGCGACCATTTAAAACTCGGTCGCTCTGCAACAATTACATATTCGATCTCGATCTTTCGCAATAAGAACACGTTTCAATTGACTTCGCGATCGCGCGCGGCACATTCTATTTCTTGCTTCTTTCGCACAAGTAAGATATCATATCTGGAAGCGTGAGTTTTCGACAGATTACTCTCCCGGCTTTTTTCGCCGAACGAACACTCCGGGTCTGCGAAACGCCGGGGGGAGCGATGCGACGGCGTGCTCGCGCTCGGCTTCGAGAGGCCTGCAACGAGCGCGCGTGCACGATGCACGCGCGCCATTTTGCCGGTAACTTCAAAATCGGACGGTCACCTCGTCGCCACCGACGGCAATTCAATTTCCACCTGTCACGCGCCGGGACGTGCGTACGTACGTCCAATGCGAGCGCGAAGGAAGACGGCAGTCGCGAGCGGCCGACGTTTCGCGTCGCGAGAGGAAGGAGACAGCGACGACAGAGTGGGGAAGAGAGGAAAAAAGGGACGGATGAATACGTGATGAGAGATATGTACTCACCGAGATCCTCCACGAGACGCAGCATGACACCGCCGATGTGCAGATCGCCCTTCACGCGTAGGCTCCTCTCGACCTGCAGGTCCGTCACGTAGACGCGCAGCACCCAGCTGCCGTCCACTTCGTGGCCGTCGGAGTACATTTCGCCGGACGATGTCTCGCTTTCTTTCTTTCGCTTCTCCTTGCTCGATCCTCGTCGGCTCTTCTTCGCCGAACGGCGGATGTCAACGCGACGGCGGGAGGGAACGGGCGGCACACAGGGAAATCGGTGTCGGCGCGAGAAGGTCCGGTTTCACGCACGCACACACGTCACCCGATCGCGCGCGCACGCGAGAAAGAGAGAAAGAGAGAGAGAGAGTGTGTGTCTTCGGAGCGGTTCAACGCCTGGCGAACATGTCGCACGCGACCGTCCTTCGTTTCGTCTCACCGGCTCGGCGACGATCAACGACCGCCCGCACGCAACGCACCACTGCCGCGCGACGACTGTCTCTCGGTTGCTTTCCCCCCCTCCTCCTCGGATTCAACACCGCTGGCCGTACGCACACAGACGCACACACACACACGCGCGCGTGCGCGCGTGCGTAATCGCGCGAAACGTAGCGGCAGAACGAGCGGAGCAGCGCGCGCGAGCTCGACGCTCTCGTTCGCTCGGACCGGAGTGGACCGGAGTGAAGTCGGCCGCACGAACGGCGCTCGGGGGACGCGCCGTTCGGCGACGCTCGGCGGCGCTCGGCTCCGCGCGTCGGCTCGGCGCACGAAACGGTTACGTCCTTTGCTCTCCACCGTTCGACAAGAATGCGCGGATTTAGCGCGTTTAGGATTCCTGATTTGGAAAGACGACGATGTGAGAAGGCGGATGTTGGTGTTACGATCGAACGTCACGCGGCCAAAAATGAGTGGCTCCGTGACGCACCTGGAATCATTCTTCTCGGTATTTCCATCTCTTCGTTTCCATGGAGCTTCTATTATTTTGAAATTCATTCAAATGCTCGAATGGTACACTTGGAAATGACTACACTTTTTCTTCTTTTTTTTCAAGCCGAATTTTCATAAAAGGTAATACGCAAATTAATTTTAATTAAACAAACTGTGAAACAAATTGTTCTCTCTAGCGAATGTTTTTTAATGTTGAGAACTTCCCAGTGAGAAATGATAATCGAAAAGACATCGACGCGATATCGATACATCGATTTGACCAATTATTTCTCACTGGGTTGGTCACGAAATTCGAATTTGCAACCTACTTCAGTTTATCTTTTAATTATTTTCCGAAAGCCGTGAAATTTCAATCGGATCTGAGTTTTTTTTATCGAAATATACTCTCCTAATAATTTCAATAATTCTTCGAATTTCTGTGTGTATTTTAACTTTTGTTACTTTTATCGAAACATTTTTTTTACACCTTCGTTTTAAATAGAATCCATTTTTCTTTTAGAAAAATTGGTTGCTTTATTATTTCGCATGAAATATTAAAATAAGATTATCGAAAAGTGAACAATTATGAAATGTCTCATATTTTTACATTCAAATAATATATGTAATGTCTTACAACAATTTTTATTTTTCGATAGCGTCTCATTACAATATGTTTTATATAGATATTTAATAAGTTCTCTGAAAATAAAATTAATGGGATTTAAAAAAATGGGATTACATGATAAACTTAATATTTTTTTACATAGAAGTTTTAAGTAAAAATAAAAATAATAAGAAAAATACATAAGTAATATCGACAATATTAAATTGAAATCAGCTTTGATTTATATAAATCAAGATGGATGATACCGCGACATGAGCTTCTTCTAAATTCTATATTCTAAAAGCAAAACAAACGACTTTTGTAAAATACCTCAACTGACTTTACTTTCATAATCTACATTCATAGTACTGTAATGAATGAACGTACATTCATCCATGTTTATCGAGGGTTCCAGGGTGAAAAGTGAACGGCATCGAAAGATCGCGTTCGTGAGAACCCTTGCGACGAATCTCTCTTCATTATTTCGACGTAGAATAAAATCGTGGGCAGCGACTCATCTAATTAGCAATAAGTTCCGCTAATCTATGTCTAAAATTCATAAAAATATTCACTCTCATGCTAAGCATTTACGTTTTGAGAATAAGTAGTCGAGTTCAACGCGCCACGCCCTGTGAAGAACACTTTTCACCTGGGACGCAGAGAAACGATACTTACGCTGTGTTTTTTTTTTCAATTTAGTTAATGACTAACTAGTAACTTTTTAAAAACTTTTGTCATATCTTTGTCATATCTTGTCATACTTATTATATATCGTATAATAAAAATATATACCTTTCTTACATAATCTTATATTTTATAAATCATTTATTTATGTAATTATCCAATTATCCAAGACCTAATTATCCAAGAAAGCATCCTAATTTATCTTTATTATAATATTAATTTTTTTAAGAGAATTAACAAGTATTTATCTTTAGATTGATTAAGCTTTGAAAGTTTTATCTGAAGTCACCACATTTTTTGAGTATCTAAATGTCTGTCTCATAATGAATTAAAATGTAATTGTATGGTATTCCTAACTGGGATTCTTAACTCGAGCTACAGGGACATGAGAAAAAGAGTATGCATGCATTTTGACTGAATAATGACACATGCTAAGATCAAAAAGACTATTACTTATCAAGAATTTATAAACAGAATATGTAAATCACTGTGATGTAATCGAATAGAAAATACTTTTTTTACGATTGTTCTTAGATATATATGAAGAAAATAATTAATAAGTATTTTTTATTAAAACGTGTATAAATGAAAAGATCTAATATAAATGTTACATATCTTTTACTTCGCACGAGAAAGAAAATGAGTAAATATCATCAAATTATTAGTATGTAATTAATAGATGATAATGTTGTCAAATTTTACTTACACAAAATGTTTTATACATAATTTAAATATCTTTATTAATGTCATTCATGTACATGTATTAAAAAAATCTAATATTAAATCTCATATTTTTTAAACAATTCTGATTTATTTAATTCTTTTTCTTTTTTTATTATTTTTCTTGAGCTTTATAGAAAGGAATATAAATGATCAAAGCTATAATCTATCTTTTAAGTATATATTTATTAACTTTCATTTACATACAATACAATCAACAAACTGTTAAGTATAGTAACAATTTTTGGAAATATAAAAGATATGAAAAGATATTAAAAGTATTATTTTTAAATGCATTGTTTTTTTTAAATACATTGATTCAATTTAATACATGATTCAATTAAGCTTCAATATAATAAAATACTTTTTAAACAGAAAACTTTTAACATTGATCTTTAAAATGAACAAAGTTAGAAAT
>VBVR01001639.1:4998-28431 GCA_011638315.1 Tetramorium parvispinum | reverse complement strand
GATATATATATATATATATATATATTATTATACAAATATTTATATATTATATTGATTTATATTATTATATTAATATAAATGTAATAATATATTTTATATATTTACGTATATATTATATCTTCAAATTTTTCGTAGAGTCGCATATAAAATTATAAACAGAATTTCCCGAATTATAGACTGTTTTAAGTAGGTTGAACTTTTGGTGCTTTCGCGTTAATTAAGTGAGAATTAAATTCACACTACCAAATTATTCGGAGTCCGGACTTTCGGCGATATCCGACTGCACGTAGAAAGAGAGGGAAAGGCAGGCAGCTGGCGCCCATCTCCGGGAAAAGAATTCAAACGAAAATATGAAAGTGAGAAGACCGAAGAAAGTGACTGTGGTTCTTCTGTGGGCAGTGGTTGCCAGACGGCGCCTTTCGACGTCGTTGACCCCAAAATACTTCGATGATCGCTGAATGCCTTTCTATAAATTTTCATTGCGCTTTTACGACAGAATAATTATGCGAGAAGATACAGATATCTTGTTATATATTACGAAATAAAGAATTTTATCTTAAAAATTTCCGAATCGTATTATGTAAAAACAATTGTATTCGTATACAAATCTGGTTTACGTGAAATTAAATTATCTATTTACAGTGCAAATTAAAAATTTTCAATTTATATACAAATATTGTTGGCTGCAATTTGAACAACAATTTTTATTCCTAATTAATCATATATATAACAAGTTGTTTGTATATTGAAATAAATCTGCACGAGTAATTTGAGAATCATCAAAAGACGACTAGATTTAGGAGGAAATTTTTCTAACAAACAGTAACAAATCTCCACAATTAGGATCACGATTTGTTAAAATCACTCAATATTCGCAGATCTTATTCTTTTGCCGTTAGAAAAAAAACTTGGTCGACGAGAGTGGTGGCTACGGAAAAACGAAAAGAAAAAATTAATCTTTTTCGTCATGCATAAACGCGCGGTCGTCATCATTGATGAGTCGCGCGCGTCACGAATGAAAGGGCCACGTTCATTGTGTAGGAAGAAACCGTGGCGCTGTGTAACACTTACTGCGTGATCATTAAAGAGCGACGCCTGTGCGTAACCATGACACAGAATTTTGACACACATTGCACTTTTCGAGACCGAACGAAGCCTCCTGCGCGGCTCCTTCGCCGGTAGCGTCGGCGTGAGTCATCGTGCGCATCCGCGTTTGAAACATTCATCAAATTTGTTCGCACAATTTCATCAATACCATATGTTAAATATCTTTATATTTCCTTCTATGATTAATGCATCATTGTTGACGTTGATTTTATGATTATTACGTACTTTACGTTAATAATCTGCACTCTCTCTCATCGAATGCCGACATGTTCAAATGTGAGATGCATTAATTATCATCTTCTGCTAGGTATTTGCGTCCTGATATTTCATATTGTTTTATTCCGTATTCTATGCGTAATGCTCTTAAGTCTTCCATTATGTATATTACATTTCGCGAATAATTGTTTTCTATTTAAAATGATGGATATTACGTTTGCCATGTTCGATCGCGACAATTATTGATGACTAGTATGAAACAATGTTATTGAAAATTATGTCGTTCGAATTAACAAAGAAATAATATTAATTTTCCAATTTCCGAAACTGTTTTCCCAAAAGAGAATATATTAAGATATCTACTTTAACAATTTTTATGTTTTTTTGCTAGAATAAATTTTTTTCCTAATTGTATTAGTAACAGACTTGTTCTAGTTTCGTCGTATTTTTGAGGGATTCCTTAAAAAAATTCTTTGATCAATTATTAAATCAGTTTTTACTTTCATGTTTTATTCCTTCTGTTTAGAACAAACAGAATAATGCGAAGAATAATTAGGCGTGGATGTATTTAATCTCGTTAATGCCATTCATCCTTTCTATTAGAGAGTTGTAATTGCCTCGATAGTAACAGTCATTCAAAGAAGAAACCATTCTTACTCACGGCATAAGAATAAAATGAAATAAGTGCAAACGAACGCGAAAGTTGCTTGGCCGGAAAAAGCAAATAACATTCTACATCTCCCATAAGCGTATTAATTGTATTTGATAAATACAATTAACTGTTGCATTCGACATGCGAGGTAAATGCCATAATATATTTCTCCATTTCCCATTGTTTCACATAACTTTCTTCATTACTCCATACTTTTTCTTCATACATATTTTCTCTCGTTAATAACTAGTTCAATTTAATTTCTACGTAATGTACATCTATAAATACAAATTTATAAAATGTGAAACCATTAGTTACAATTAACGTAAAATTTTAAAGATTATTAATACGCAAAAAGCATCGATATAAAGCGACATCGAAAAATAAACGTTTCTCTCTATTTTTATTTTTAAAAATCCTGTATAACTTGGCATTGTTTTATTCATCCAGTTTATTTCAACAACGGAGAATTTAAAAATATAGATAGACATGAATATAATTTTATCCGAGAATAAAGAAAAAAAATGAAAGACAGATAAAGAGATGAGAAAGAAAAAGGGGTAGAAATATTACAATAAGCAACCAAGCGAAGTTTTTAAAACTCTAACGAATACTCATATCTTTATATGTCCGCATTAGGCATCTCAAAACCGCGTCAATCGGTGGGCACTCACAGTTTACCTGCACCAAGCGACGTCATCTCCCACATTCTGACGTCTTCGTCGAGGGTGGGCAGTCACGAGGGTCTGACTAGTCTCTCCGGCGTCTGGTCGGAGCTGGTGCTGCAGGATATCGGTGTCCCAGTGCGCTCCGCCGGTCCCGAGGACAAATGCTGCTCCGGCGGCGTGCAGCATCCGGAATGCTACGAGATGCGCGACGAGAGAGCCGGGTGCCGAGGCTACTGGCGATCGGTGCCGAGTTTAACGGTGCACGGCTGCCAGTTTGAGACGAGGGAGCAGATGAACGGCGTCTCGGCATACCTGGACGGCTCCGGTATCTACGGCGCCACCGACGACAAGTTGCACCTGATCAGGATCTACGAAGACGGCAAGGTCAACCTGAGCGCCTGCGAGTTGTGCGACCGGGACGCGCTCGGCCTGCTGCATCGGGTCTTCCTGCGCGAGCACAACCGCGTGGCGGAGAGACTGGCGGAGGCGAACGTGCACTGGGACGATACGAAGCTCTTCCTGGAGGCGCGCCGCATCATAGTCGCACAGCTTCAGCACGTCACCTTCAACGAGTACGTGCCGGCGATACTGCGCGAGGCCGCGCAGGTCGACAACGAGCTCAGACCGCTCGCGAACGGCTTCTACGCCGGTTACTCCTCGTCTAACAAAGCGGGTACGTACGATGCAGCTGCACTGGCGGCTCTCCGCGCTCTCGTCTGGACGCGTGCTGATAAAATAAGGGACCTGGAGAGTCACGTTGTCACTTCCGCCAACGGCATCGATCTCGCATCCGCGCCGGACGCGGCTGCCTGGTCCACGCACGTTGCACGAGATCACGGAGTGCCCGGATACGTCAAGTTCCTGGTCGACTGTTTGGGAGACAGCGTTAAGGTAAGTTCGATACCACAAATACATTTACTACGGTTATTGTCCTTTTTTCATAAAGAACTAGTAGTAGGGTGATCTTTTTTTTAATCTTTAAAGTACTATCAGTATTTTTACACATTTTTTTTAGTTTTCTTAAAATAAAGATTTAAATAGAATACTATCACCTAAAGTAAAGATTTAAAGAAAAATTGTTCTAATCGTGCCCTTACAATCTCTATTTTGTTAAGAAACTATTTAAATTATTCTTATTTTCATTCATCTTTTCAATTCGCTTACAGATCGAAAACTTCACGGACTTGGCGAGAGTAATGCGACCCGAGCACGCGCAGCTGCTAAATACGATTTACGCGCACGTGGAGGACGTGGATCTCCTGATGGGCGGTGTCCTGGAGACCCCAGCCACGGGCGTTGCTGTGGGCCCAACGTTCGAGTGTCTTCTCAAGAAGCAGTTTGTAACGATGAGAAATTCCGACCGTTTCTGGTATGAGAACGACATCCCTCCGTCGGGACTGACGACGGCGCAGCTGGTCGAGATAAGAAAAGTATCCCTCGCCAGTATTCTCTGCACCAACAGCAACATCCGCAGGATCCAGCCGAGAGTGTTCATCCGACAGGACCAGTACCTGAACAGCAGGATCAACTGCGCGCAATACGAGTCCCTGAATGTCGCGGCGTGGGTCGAGGACCCGCTGCCGCTTCCTGTGATGCAGTTCAATTCGGTGAACGCGAGCACGGACGAGCCGATGCAGCTTCTGCCGGAGATCAGTCCGGAGGTGCTTGCCGCGGCGGTGAAAAGGGCTGAGGAGGAACTGATCGAGCGGAAGCAGTTGGAGTACAACGCCTGGATGGAGCAGAGAATCGCCGACCCGAAATCGCCCATCGGTACTGCGGCCAGCTTCTCCAAGGCCAACAAGGACGCCCTGCTACTCGCCAATTCGTCCATCATGTACGAATTGGCCACAAACGAGATTCTGAACGGCGTGCACGGTCTCCGACGCAGGAAGCGCCAGATCTTCGAAAACACGGAGAACGTTCTAGGCTTCCCCAACGCGAACGAGTTCTCCGACCTGCTGCAGAACGTCGACATCTCCGGCTTTCTGAACCACCATCAGAAGCCGACGAATCACGAGGAGGTCCACTGTCCCGTGGACGATTCCCGGTGCGATCCAACCACGCCCTACCGAACCCTGTCGGGCCACTGCAACAATCTGCGCAATCCCAGCCTCGGCAAGTCGCTGACAACCTTCGCCCGCCTGCTGCCGCCTGCCTACGAGGACGGCGTCTCGAAGCCGAGAAGCACCTCCGTCACCGGCGCACCCTTGCCGAACCCCCGAGTAGTCTCCACCGTGATCCACCCCGACATATCGAATCTGCACAATCGCTACACGCTGATGGTGATGCAGTTCGCGCAGTTCCTGGATCACGACCTGACGATGACGCCCATCCACAAGGGCTTCCAGGAGTCGATTCCCAGTTGCCGGTCGTGCGACTCGTCGCGCACCGTTCACCCCGAGTGTAATCCGTTCCCCGTACCGCCGGGCGATCACTTCTATCCCACGGTGAACGTCTCGTCGGGCGCGCGTATGTGTTTCCCGTCGATGAGGTCGTTGCCGGGCCAGCAGCACCTGGGTCCGCGCGATCAGGTGAATCAGAACACCGGCTTCCTGGACGCATCGGTGGTCTACGGCGAGAACTCGTGCATCTGCAATATCCTGCGCGGCTTCAACGGCCGCATGAACATCACGTCGCACCCGAATCGCGGCAGGGACCTCTTGCCGCAATCGGCGACGCATCCGGAGTGCAAGGCGCGATCGGGATACTGCTTCATCGGCGGTGACGGCCGCGCCTCAGAGCAACCGGCGCTGGCAGTCATGCACACCATGTGGATACGTGAGCACAATCGCGTGATGGAAGGTTTGCGTCAGGTAACTCTTCTCTTTTTTGTTAAAATGTTAATTTTTAAATTCACTCTGTCATCATATATTGTCAATATACTCATTGAATCTACCGCGATCTGCAGGTAGATCGATAACACCTTGCTACTGGATAAAAATAATCTTTCTTTCGTTAATATGAAAATCTTTTCAAATAGGTGAATGGCCATTGGGACGGCGAGAAGCTGTTCCAGGAGACGCGACGCATCATTAGCGCGATGCTGCAACACATTACGTACAACGAGTTTCTGCCGAGGATCCTTGGCTGGAACGCCGTCAGCCTGTACGGCCTCAAGCTACTGCCCCAGGGCTACTACAAGGAATACTCGCCCACCTGCAACCCCAGTGTGCTCAACGAGTTCGCCTCCGCAGCCTTCCGGATCGGCCATTCCCTGCTGCGACCGCACTTGCCGCGCATGGATCGCAACTATCAGAACATCGATCCGCCGATCTTGCTGCGCGACGGATTCTTCAATCCGGACATGCTCTACCAGGAGAGCATGATCGACGAGATGATACGCGGTTTGGTGACCACGCCGATGGAGACGTTGGATCAGTTCATCACCGGTGAGGTGACCAACCACCTGTTCGAGCAGCGCGGCATTCCGCATTCCGGCGTAGATCTGATAGCCCTGAACATTCACCGGGCCCGCGATCACGGGCTGCCGTCGTACAATCAGTACCGAGCGCTCTGCAATCTGAAGAAGGCCACCACATTCGAGGATCTGTCCAGAGAAATGGCGCCGGAGGTGATAGCCCGTATGAAACGCATATACGCCTCCGTGGACGACATCGATCTCTTCCCGGGTGGGATGAGCGAGCGACCGCTTCAGGGTGGTCTGGTCGGGCCCACCTTCGCCTGCATCATCGCCATTCAGTTCAGACAGTCGAGGAAGTGCGATCGCTTCTGGTACGAGACTGACGATCCGAACATCCGTTTTACCGAACATCAGATGGCGGAGCTACGCAAGACTACCCTGGCCAAAGTGATGTGCGAGAACATGGATCACCAGACGGACATGCAGAGAGCGGCGTTCGATCTGCCGAGTAATTTCCTGAACCCACGCGTACCGTGCAGCTCCATGCCCCACATGGACTTTGCTGCCTGGCGCGAGACCAGACACGGCTGTCAGATCGGCGGAAGAAACGTCGCGGTCGGCGAGTCGGGCTTCCCTACGCCTTGCACCAGTTGCATTTGCACCAGTGAAGGCGTAAGTATACCCCCTGAACGAAAAGAAATGTATAGAAGCCAGAACCTTTGTGTTCTTCCTAACTTGAATAAAATAAACTTCATTTTTTTCTAGTCCATATCTCTTTAGTATTTTCCATAATGTTACCAACGAAATGCAGATCTTGAAAACAAGTCTCTTTTTTTCAGACGCAATGCGCCTCACTGAGAGTCACAGACTGCAATCAACTTCTACGTGAGGCTTCTCGAGAGGCGATTCTGCGGGACGACGTGTGCACCGCCCAATGCGGTTTCGTGCTAGCAGCCTCGGAGAATAACGCGAGGGTACAACAGTTCACCACCCCCCCTAGCGGGCCGGGTTTCTCTGGTTTCCCACCACATATGAACAATTTGAGAAGTGCGTCGACGCCGGCCTCATTCAATGGCTTCAAGCTGCCCGATCTTTCGCAATTCATCGGCTGAATCGAAAGAGATGGGAAGACTTAAAATTCATAACTCTTTGTTTACTGATTATTATATTGATACGCAGGAAACTGCCTTTGCTTCGAGAGACTGTACAACAAACGCGATTCCAAAATTTCATAACCGGTCAGTCGTCAAACTCAATACTATAAAGAAAAAAACCAAGTACAGCGGACAGACAAGAGGAGACAGTGAACATGTTTTAAACATACGCATGACGCAGGAGATACTTAACGGAAGATAAATGAAAGAGTACCTGTCGGCGTGTAAATATAGATGATAAGGCGCAAGTATTTAGTTCACGGAAGAAGAATGAGATCGCATCGTCGAATAACAAAAGAGAGCAGGAAGACACGCGAACGGAATGGAACTTTTTGAATTAGAAAGTAATAATGAGGGAGGGGGAATTAAAACATCGAAACATGTCGATAACAAATTTCGAATTTTGAATATCATTCGAAACAGAAAAATTGTTGAAGGTCTTCAACATGTTAAAACCTTCTCTTAAATGTTTTGAAGATATATAATTTTCTTTTGTAATATTTTATGTATTATTGTTTCATTATTCTTTATATGTATATAGGAATATTCTTGTAAATTTTTAATGTTTCTGAGATATTTAAACCTCTAAAACAATTTTCGAAACATTTAAGAGTTAAAGAGTTTCACAGGACATTCAAATCTTCCAAGATTTAAAACTTTCCGGTTTCGAATAATATTCGAAGCAATTTGAATTTTTACGTAATTGAATTATTTAATATCTTTGTAAAAGAGGGGAAGTAGAACATCTATCATTACCAAGAATACACTAGATAAACGCGTGTATGTACAAGTAAGGCTTGCAATGGATTGTTGCGCTGTACATTATGATATTATTACGTTACGCGGAAATTAAGATCGAAAATGATTACAAAACATGTCAAAATAGACATGCGATATCATGTGTGTTGTGTGGTATATACGTGTCAGCGTTACATATCGATATGTCACTTCATGTGTTTTGAATGATGGACAGTATCGGCTTGGAAGAAATGCAAATGCAACGTTCATTATGAACTTGTCTTTCTTTCTCTCGTTACATCTCTACCTAATTTTGTATTATAACTTGACATGTATAATGTTAATAAATGTTAATATTTCTTTTTCATTGTTTCTCCTCGTAATATAAATAACAAGCTTGCATCCCCCGCATCTCTACGAGCTCTGGAATTGGTCCTCACACTTTTTGGAATAAAGGCCACTGTGGAGGCGGGCGGTATCTTTCTAAGAGAATGGATTATTTACAAGGATTTCTGGCGATCCAAATAACAAATATTCGACGTATTTTATTTTGCAGAATATTCATCCATTCGCTCGAATTTTGTCCGAGAGACTTTTAGGCTTTCGAAAAGGCTCTGGAAATTTTCTTGTCTTTTTGAGGTTCAAGTTTAAGTGGCAGGAACTTCTTGTTTGTTATTAATTACGGCGGCATTTTCTTGTATCGTGGGGGTCTGTTCTACGCAGCGCCATAATCCGTAAGTTTTACCGACAACGGTCTGCCATAATCTCAAAGTACCATCTTCGGATCCGCTAGCGTACAATTCACCGTCCGGTGAAAAACGTACGCAATGTACAGGCCCGAAATGTCCCTTGAAAGATTCTAAAAATGCAAATTTTATGTACAGTTAGCATTAGTTTTGCTCTAATTACTAAATTATAAAAAATAAAAAATTTTACCTATTTCTGCCCCTGTGTTATAGTCAAACTTGTACATTTTAAAGTCCTCCCCACCACAGACAAAAATAGTACAATCTGGATGCAAGCTGGCACTATTGACTTGAGTCGGGACCATAAATTCTTTTATCTTGGTTAATCTGAAATTAACGAGTTAAAAAAATCAATCCTATGTAAAAACAGCGTTAATTTTTATTATGTTGTATATATTGTAAAAATATTTTCATATTATTTAAAAATTGTATAATGTAATGCTGGATAATTTGGGAAAAGCTTATATCTTCTTTCCAAATTGGAACAAAACTAGGAGAAAACTAAGGTTTTTTTGAATAGCTCTTGAAGAATATTTATAACAAAAAAAATTGCTATGTACTCTTTGCTATCCCAAAAGGAAACAATGTTAGAATGAGTGGTGGTAATAACGTTTCCATCTTTTGACACTTCCATGGCACTTGGAATCGCAGGAAAGTCCAATCTTTTAACTTCTTGCCCACTATTTCTATCCCATACCCTCAATGTTTTATCATCTGCACAGGTAATTAAGGCAGAATTATTGTCGAAAAAAGTAACGTGTCTAATACCACTTGTGTGACCGGAGAAGATCTGAGAAGGAGAGAAATCAAAACGTTTTATATTAACTCTTTCATATTTACTATTGATCATATTTCCTGTGTACCATTATTATATATACATATATATATATATATATATATATGTGTGTATATAAAATAATGATATAAATATATATATATATATATATATATATTATAACGTTACCTGTGGAGCTGCTTCTGGCTTGTTAAGATCATAAATCCGCACAAGCTTCTCATTAGAACCAGTACACAAATGATTAGAATCAGTACTAAAATTGACAGATTTAACTATATGATTGTGTTGAAAAGAATGGATTTCCTCTCCTTTAATCGCGTCCCAGACTTTGGCATTAAAATCTGCTGCGCCGGTCGCAGCTCGTGTAGCCTCTGGATTTAACGCTACACCCCACACTGCTCCTTTGTGTCCTTCAAACGTACCGATCCAATCTCCAGTGTCGCCTTGCCGTAACATAGGTTTGCCATCTGGGAAAAATCATTTGTTCGAAAATATATCTTTTTAAATTTATTAAAATTTATATTTTATTTACAATAATGAAATATATATAATATAAAACTTAAAATATATATGAAAAGATATTTAAATTATCTCAAAATAATTCTAAAAATATAATTAGATACACATTAATCGAATTAAGAAATAAACAATTTTAACTGTTTCGAAGCTTTAGACTTTGCAACTATTTTACAGGATAGATATATTCGAAGCATATTTTCCATCAAATATTATACTATATTATTTTTTCAAACCTTTAGTTTCTCCAAATATTTCATAAAACAAATGTATTTTCAGGGCATAAAATATGTTTTTTATCAAATATTATATTACAATAAAATATATTATATTATACTTTTCATGTTTTAAAAATATATATTTCATGAAATATTTGGAAAAGCTAAATCTTGAAAAGAATCAAAATTGTAAAATTGTTGATCGTTTTATAACTAAAAACATTTTATGTGTCAAGCACGACTATTGCGTGGAACATTAGTGTATAAAGAAAGAGCGTTAACACAGACAACACAATAAGTTCGATTAACCTTTTGAGATGTAATACAAGAAAAAATATTTTTTAAAAAGTATTTATTATACATACAAATACTTATAAATGTCAATTATACAATTTCAAAAAAATGTATCATTTTAATAACACAACTTAGATTCTGATTTCATAGTGAAACTACGTAATGTTGCTTCGTACGTACCAAGCCATATAGAATAAGCTCCTGTATTTGAGCATAATAAAATTTACTTTCTAAAAATAAACACTTAAGATATATAAAAGATAAATTCCCAATTATATTGAAAGACACTTTCAGCAGGATTCAATGATTATGGCGTAAGGCCAGCATCATGTTGAAAAATAAATAACGATAATAACTGTATCAAAATGCTAGAGATCTCATCGAACTGCTTCACAAGTCTAAAAATCGAGAACTAAAAGTAGTTCCCTTTCAAAACCAGGGAGCCTGAAGTGAAAGCAAGTACGAAACAGCGGTTCATCACACAGCGAAACCACTGGAACGAGTTAACCTCAACCAATGATTCATCGATGAACAATTCATATTATCATCGAATAATCGTGCTTGCCAGATTATATATCACGCGTCATGTTAAACCCAAGGCGGATCGAGTCGCCTTCGCGACGGGCGACGGGCGACGGGCAGGAAGAGACCGCACACGCCGAGAGCGTCAGGAGCACGCGCGTCTAACCTCGAAAAGTCTCGCCTTGGGCGCGACCGGAAAGAAACGGGGCCAAGGCGATCGAGAATCGGAGCGACGTGCGATCGGGACGATCGGGGGCGGGGAAGGGAAAAAAATCGGAGCAACGCGATGTTTCGCGGGTTACCTTTGCACGCCGAGATGAGGTAGTAGCCGGAGTCGGTGACGTCGGAGAAGGCGAGGTGGACCACGGGTCTCGTGTGGCCGCTGCACGTCAGCGGTGTCTGCCTCAGGCTGGCCATCGCCGCCACCAGGTGTTCCCCTCCTTCCGGTTCCTTCGGCCTTCCTCTTCCTTCCTGGCGACGAGCGGACGGACGGTAAGGCGCACCCTGGCCGCGACTTCCACGTGCGACGCTCGACTGGCCGCTCGATTTACCACCGTCGCGTCGAGAGTGCGAGACACGACTGACTGACTTGACGCGGCGCAAGCCGCGCGCCGGCGGTGAGGCGGTGAGGCGGTGAGGCCCCGAGACAGGAAGAACCGTCGCCGCGCCGTGTCCTCGTCTCCCTTTTTCTCGTTCCGTCTGCGTCCCGTAAACACGTCGGCTCCTTTCTGCTCTCTCTCTCTCTCTCTCTCTCGGCGGAACACGGCGTGCGATCGTTATTCACGCGGGCACGGGCGCGTGGCGCGCGCGAATCTCTGCCACCCAACTTCGCGAATTTATGCAATTTTCCGCGTCGCGGGATTCGGAGCTGACTGCGGGACTGGAATTGAAATTTCCACCTGACATCTGGGTCATAGGAATTGATATTTGTCTCAGCAAATGAGATATATAGAATATGATACGTACAATATATAAATAAAGTATTGAAAAACATACAGAGTGGTCCAAAAATTATTACCTATTGAATCATGTACTAATCTCAGATAATATAGAGAATCTGAGAATAATTCTTTTGAATTCTCGAATTATGAAGTGAAACATTTTTCCGTCTCATTTCTAGTCTGAAAATATTCTTAAGAGTTTCAAGAGAACTTCGCTTTTATGTTCCAGCAATTCTTAGCTCTTTTCCTAACATAAAAGAATTCTATATAAGAAATCGAAGTTATAATTCTTTTTTAATTGCCGGAAAGGAATTCCTTCCATTTCGAACAAATTACGCTAGATTAAGACGCTTCGTAAAGAATTTAAAATAATGAATTTTTTTTAATTCGTTTGTTATTATCGTCTATATTACTTGGAATACTTCATTAACATTATTATGACTGCTTTCAAGTTCTTAATTGTTAATTTTATAGCCTTTATTATAGACTTTAGCTTTACAGACTCTTCAGTCGAAGAAAAGATTCTTTTTCTTTTTTTTCCAAGAAAATCCACAGGTGTGAGATTTAGTAATCTAGGTGGCATTTCTATTGATTCCTCGCCTAAAATAGATTTCTTCTGCGCAACAAGTAAATAATTTTAAGAGGATTTAAAGACGGGATGAATCTCCATCGATTTTAGATTTGACGGAAAATTACGTAAGTTGTTATTGTTCGTTGCTGCGTCACAGAGAGCACGTTGAATTCCGTTTAAACTGTCAACACACCAAGAAAGCGAGCAAACGGATACCCCAATGTTACATGCATGCCTGTGCGTAATAATACATTATACACCGCTCTAAAATAGCACTGTTGTTCAAGGTTCAAACATTTCGCGAATCTCGGTAAAAAAGAAATTCAAGAAGTACTTGATACGCTAGAGTAACAAAAAATTATTTTTTTTCAATAATTCAAGAATTCAATAATTATATTTTCCAATGGAAATATATACTTGTTTAGGAGAATGTGGAAAAATGTTCAAACATATATCTGAATACGGAAAAATATTCAAACATATATCTGAGCGTACAGATTTAAGACCTGTTTCTTAATTTCCACGTAAAAAAGAATGTCTCAGACTTATCGTGCTACATTAATGGCAAATTTCATTTTGAGACGAAAATCCTAAATACCAAGACTTTAAGTTGAAAATGAAAAGTGTCTAAAATATATATAAGAAATAAAAAAGATATATAACAGTACATAATAAATGAAAAAGAAAATTATAGTGGTTTATTTTTCCTCTTTACTTACTGCTACGTGTGCTTCCATTATCACGTACTTTATTGTCGGGACATTTCGCCTTGGCCCTGTAAGTCGTTTCTTTCAGATCCTTCTTGAATCATGACCATGAATTAAAACAGCTCTCCCTCCCTTCCGCTCTTAAGTAAGTAACCTTAGCATTTCATAGAACGTGCGTTTTTGCAACGTGCGGTGAGTGTCAATTGGTCGATATTCGAAGGATAAGACTGGAAAAAATATCGAAGAAAATTATAAGTTGGTTGTACATAAATTTGTCAAATTGATTAACGTTTCCTTGTAAATAACTGTCTCAATCATGCAGATTTACGCGATAAAGAGATAAAAAAGTAAAGATAAAATACATTACGATAAAAAAACATTTCTTACTATTATATTTCTTGTAAATGATAAAAAAAATCTTGTAACACTGAAATATATAACAATAAAAATTCAGTAATAAAGTTTAATTAGAAATATTTTTCGCTTTCTGAAAATATTGGAAAAGAAATTAAAAACTGGAGCAATAAAAATTATGTATGCGCTATAATTTTGTAATATATATAATTAATTAATAATATATCTTAATGTTCTTCTATAGAATAATATGTGAATTACGTATAGTGTAAAAATGCTTTTTCAGACAGTCAACGAAAGTCCTCATTGTGAGCCGAAATAGCTCAGTTGGGAGAGCGTTAGACTGAAGATCTAAATGTCCCCGGTTCAATCCCGGGTTTCGGCAGTCGCAATTTTTTTTATTTTTTATTAAAAAATGTTAAAGAAAAAATGACTATTAATCCAACTATGTATCCAACAACATGTATAAAATACAACTCAGTCTTAAAAACTTAATAAATTCTTGAAATAAAACTTTTCTTTTTGATCGAATGCTGCACAAGTGTTTCACAATTAAAGGAGAACGCTTATCTCTCTAGCATATCTTTATCTAGAAGATAAATAGAATATTATTATAATTTTATCTGGAGAATTAACTCAAATCTTTAATCTCGAATATTATTAATTTTTAATTAGAAATTCAATAGAATATTATCAATCTTTATTTAATTGCAATTAAATTATCAGAGACCAATAAAAATTAAGGTGTAATATTGGAATGTAATTACGTTAAATGAAACCATGTGAATAATTTAGGAATAACAGCCAAATAACAACAGCTGCAAATGAAAATGCGTATCGTGAATAAATATCAAACACTTGAATGCGACACAAAATCACTTGTCCTCTTTTTCATCTCACTGTGCGTTGGTCTATTTTACCGAAGCATACTTTTATAGGCTCTCCAGTTATTCTGAAATACAGCTATAACAATTCTAGACATCTCGATAGATCAACTTTCAATCAAAGAGTACAATGCTACAATCCAATCGCGCCGTCTTAAAAAGAAAAGAAAAAAACCTTCAGAAGATTGAGAAAAATGCATCTCCGATGAATCAATTCCTGAAGTTCTAAAAGAGATATCCATTTCCAGCAACGCGGATTAACTTTAATCTCGGTTTAACTTACTTTCCATCTCTCTCTCTCTCTCTCTAGTTTCAGGAATTAGAAAAATATAAGAAGCGAGTTGAATCGAGATTAAAGTTAATCTGCGTTCGCAGAAACGAAGGACACGAGTCTCGGTGCCCTGCCGGCCGAGGGACCGCGGGCACGCGTTCGCGAGAGAATCCGCGTTGTTTCCGAGCCGCCGTGTCGGGCCGCGCAGCGGCCGGGGGCGGCAGGAAGAAGAAGAGAGGACGAGAAGCGACGCGACGCGGTCCCGTCGTGCGCACACTCCCGAGGCGCCGTTGGAGGACCCGCTGCACCTGCCGCGGTGAGGACTGGCCGCTCGCAGTTGGACCTTGACATGCGTGGCGTGAGAATGTCGGCCGCCGGCTGCCGCGCGTACGCGTAGGGCGAAGGGCTGAAAGGTCCGCGGGGGGGGGGAGAGGTTCCGCTTTCGCGGCGACGGTCGCCGGTGCTCCCAAGGTCCGTCCCTCGTGCTTCAAGGTTCTCGGCCTCGAATGTCAACGTAAAGGGTAAAAGGGAGAAAGAGACGCGCGGGGAGGGAGGGAAACGCGCGTCCGTGGCCTTCGTCCTGCGCGCGCGGGGGGTAGTAGTCGCGCCGCGAGCTGCCCACGAGGTTTCACGCGTGCCTCTCCCGCGGCATCAGCCGCCCGGCATCTCTCCTCTCCTCTCTCCGTGGTCCAGATTCCGCGGAAACGATGTGGCTCCCGCGGACGCTGCTCGTCGTCGGTTATCTGCTGCGCTGTCACGTCGCCCGTTCGATAGCCGGTGAGTGGCCCCGACGAATCACCCCCGCATGTATCTGCGGGGTGTACATATGTTTCCCGGCGCACACATGCCGCCTCTGTGCTCCCCAATTGTTCGCTGAATGGGAGAATCAATTACGTTTAATATTTAAATTGCAAAACATATATTATTGCCTCTTGCGAAACTGTATTTAATTTCTCGATACATTTAACACATTTCCGCATCTGAAAAATGCACGGATATAGACGTGCACGTGTTCGGATT
Organism: Tetramorium parvispinum; assembly: GCA_011638315.1. NCBI lineage: Eukaryota > Metazoa > Arthropoda > Insecta > Hymenoptera > Formicidae > Tetramorium > Tetramorium parvispinum. The sequence goes on along the minus strand of VBVR01001639.1, from coordinate 12,695 downwards.
TCGAGGGAAGAATTTAATCGCGGCCTCCTGCAAGACCCGACGGCCCGCCGTCAGATCGTCATATGGAAAAAATGTGTATAGAATCATAATTTTGTGTCGAGAAAGACATTACGATAATGGATAGGATTAAGATAAGAATTATTTTGCTGCATTTTTATATCTATTAAGATAAGAATTACTTTGCTGTCTTATCATGTTCTAATCATTTTTTTTAAATACATAAAATTTGTTTTGATCAATTTACTAGAATGTAAAAAATATGACGAAGCAATCAATTGGATTTAACAAATGATAATTAGATAAAATATTTACAAAAAGTGAAAAAATTATTTTATTTAGCAAGAATTATGTTTTCATGATATTCTTTCGAATCGGATACATTACTTTGGTATCGTTTCTTTAAAATTTCGCTTTCTATTGAGAACAGAAATTTTATTTAAAATTTAATTTTAATTACAGTTTCTATACTGTTAAAAAGTGCTATATTGTATAAAAAAGAATTCATGGAAGTCTCTAAAACCATGTATTTATCGTAATTTTGATTTATTGCAATTCGCAAAATTTAACGGCAAATATAACTGTATATAGACATACCTATATCCTGTGGCAACTTTAAAGTTTGATAAGAGTGCTTAATAAATATTGCGCAGTGTGGCAATTAATAGAAGAGATTTATAACTCTTTCTCTCTCGCTCTCTCTCTCTCGCTTTTTGTCTCTTTCTCTCTCATCGTCGAAACGCTTTGTCATATCCTGTGAAAGTATGGCGCGCGTTCTAAAATATGATAGAATATGTCTTACCCTATTATACTTTATGGCGTTCTAGGGTCAGTATTTTAATTTTTAATTTTTAATTTATTTTTAGATCTATTTTTATATAAAAAATAAACCCCTTTTTAAAATACAAAACACATATTTATCATTAATAATACGTCAGGTTAATACTTCTGTTCATTTTATGATAATATATTATAATGTTATTATTTATCCGCTGTCATGCATCATTCATTATCTATTTGTGCATAATTATTACAATATTATGCAGTAAGCAATTAATAATCGAGAGCGATGATCTAATATTGATATAAAATTATTAATATTTTCAACCTCAAGTATGTTAGATAGCCGGGGCAAAAATATTGATTCTTGGACATTGTAATATTATTAACATCTACTGCGCGCGGAATAATAGGCAAAATTCAACGCGGATAATACGACATCGGTGGTCGCTGCATGCCGTAGATAAAGCGCTTAACACCGCCGCTCGGAGGTTGCATTTACAAGTATATTTTAAGTAATAGCGACACTTTCACATCCGCTTGCAAATTCACAATGATTGATGCGTATCCAAGATACGTATCCTCGATCGAGAAACTTTTCTGATTTATTTTGCGTACTCAAAATGACACATATACAGTAAGATAATTTTAAAATTATTATTTTATTACCAATTAATTTTTACAAAAAAGGTGAAAAAAAATAAAGTAAAAAATAAGTACTTCAGACAAATTTGATTTGTGTAAAAAGTATCGCGCCACAATTTGCAAATGTGTTGAATAGATTCCTTTGGTCGATGATATCCTATTAACGACACGATTAACCGTAGTAACAGTTATGTTAAATCAACACGTTTTAATTGCAGGCCATACCTTATCCATTGATTAATTTTGCACGGTAGCGGGAAGAGGCAAAGGGCAGTAGAGATAAAGCAAGCGCAGTTGATTTGCTGAATTTAATGACGTTTTAGCGGACACCTCGCTAACGAGGAGCCATTGTTCACAATTTCAAAAGATTCTTCGAATGACCATTCTGTTAATCCAAGAATCGATTCGTTAAAAAGGTGATAAAAGACCGGATACATTTATCTGTTAAAAATGCTGCGGGATATCATATTAATTGGCACGCGTGTAAGTTACGGACACTAATATGTATACACGAACGCACGAAACATTGTTATTCGAGTAAAACACGAGTGCCGATTAAATATTAACGCTCTTAACTAGGTACGTTCTCTCAAATTATGTTATAACACGCAATATGTATGACAAGCATAAAAAGTGTTCTCGAAATATTTTTGCATTCAGTCTGACCTTATTAAAAAATTACATGACATATAATTATGCGCGTGTTATATCTACATTTCTCAAAAAATGCTTCATTCGTTTGAATATTTATTAGTGACTCAGTTTGTTTTAAATTTTTTCATTAATTTTAATGTTAACGCGATCTTGTGAACGAACATCTCCATATTCATGTTTGCATTATCATAGAAACACATGTGAGAATAAAGTAACTTTTTCGCTTAGCTATTAATTGAAGAATTAATACATATGTTACACTTTTGAATTCTCAAACACAAATGCAAATAGCGTAGAATTTTGCAGCTGCGGTCATTTGTGTTCCAAAACTAGATTAGCTATCAAAGATTTGATTATTGGAAGCTCTGATAGATGTTTCTCGGGCATAACGGATGCAGAAAATCGTGCAACGGTTTGTATCGATATGCGCTGTACGTTGCAGTGTGCCTAAGGGCATTTCAGAATCTAATTTAAAACGCTTTCGTCGCACACGGTTAGAAACAAAAGGAATTTTTTGAATAGAGATACTCCGCGCTCACGTAATGACTTGCACAGTCGCAACGAGTCTCGAGAACAGCGAAGAAGAAAAAAACTCAAGTTACTCATTACTTCGCGTTCGTTTGCGGTAACTCAGCGTCGTAATTTGCCCTAGAAAAAGCTGCATTTAATTCAGGCCTCGTGCAATAAACTTCCAATTTTACAACACAAATATGCATAGAATGACAGACGGGGAAGTTACTGAAACTAAATAACTGTTATTTTGTTAAAAATAGATAGAATGAAATACATTAAATATTGGCCTACGGGAAAAATCCGTTGTTTTTTTAACTTATAATATAACAAGATTATGCATTTATAAACATCATGAAAAATCGAAAGCCCGTCTCTTTTATAATAGTTATCAAAATCTAATTAATGCAATTTTTAATTTTATTACTTAGCCCATTTCAGAGTAATTCCTTTTTAAAAGAAGTTCAAAAGCGATATCTAATTAATTTTAAGTTGAGATACTCGTGCATCAAAATGACGCAAAATTCTAACTTTAATATGTATAATGAAAACATTTTATATGTATAGAAGATTAAACATGTATAAAATTGAAGATGAATAATAGATAATGAAGATTATATAAATAAATAAAATATGTCATACAATATTAAATAAATCAATAGAACCATAATTCTGAATGTTTTAAATTACATGAATACCTAGACACGATAAATCCTCTAGGTACGTTAAAATTGTCGTTAAAATAGTTAAGATGTTTATATTGAAGGAATTATTGTAAATATGATAAGACATATTTTTGTGATATCCTTTATTCATGTTCTCTTCACAGTTCTCTTGCTCGATTCGTTTCTATCTATATCGACGTATTTACTGAATTGTTTATCCGTAATTTTGGTGTCCTAGATAATTAAAGTTCGCAAATATAGACCGTCCGTATACAAAACAGAAAGTACTGCTTTTTTTCATTTTAACTACAAACTCGATTGATTAATATCCTAGTATCGTCCCAGAGTGTCATTGCTCATCGCACGGCTACAACATTTATTTGTTTGCGCGACGTGCCATCCTATTTTCTTCGCGTATCGATCTCTTGTCTCACTCGTTACCTATTCCACGCTTTGTATCTCTTCACATTCGTCGCTTCGATATACAATATCTCATCATTTGGAGGACCCAAGATCAATACGTATCCTTTTAAGTATAGATATTTCAATCAGCTAAAAGCCAATTTTTTCATTTGTAATATAAAAAAAACAATTTTCAACAGTTATTCAGTAATTAACAAATTGAGAGAAAAAGCTTTTAGTGGATTAATTTCAGAAAAATGTATAAGATTAATTGTGGAATTATTTTAATATTTCTATATTCTCTTTTTTTTAGATTGTTTATTATCATTATTTAAAATATTGTCTTTAGAAAAGATCCGTATGTGAATGCTCTACATAAAATTGGTCGAGGCTACGCCAATTTTATTAGTTCGATTTTGTTCGATCGAACGACCGTCCGATGAACTTTCACGACTGTCTAAAATAATGACCTAATATACAAATAGTTTTCACCGAACAAAGTGAAATATTTCAGCTTTAACATGGATATATGATGACATTATTGCATACTTGAACAAAATTAATATAAGAGAATATAGAAAAATAATTGCAACCTTTATAAAGTAAATATTTTTTTACATTAATTTAGCAAATAATATAACTTGATAAATTTTATTATAAAATAATTGGATCTTTCAGAAAATATAATATTTTAATTTTTCAATTTATCCTTGAAAATCAGATAATTTTAAATAGATAATTTAACACATTCAAATGTGATACAAATTATATAAAATACTTGAGTTAAAAAAAGTATGACTATTTCTTTTTTTTTTTATCTCGAACGAAAGATTATTTAAAAGATTACTTTCATAAAATTGGACCTCAGGTCACGGTAGATACTAAGATGTACAAGACGCAGTCATAATTGCTTGCTCTAATTACGTAATTGGATTGTAGAGTACATGATTATGCGTTCGTACGCGCGCAAATTTCCACGAGTAATTTAAAATAATCACATTTCTTTGAGATAAATAGAATAATTAAGAGAGAAAATTTATTGAAACAGCAATTAAAAAAACTAATTCTTCAGCCATTGATGAGCTTTCATTTATAATTTTGGTTTCAGCGCCTGCGAGAGCGACGAGTCAGACTTTATTGGATGAAATTGACGTTACTCTTCCAGATGACAGCTATGATGACGTCACGACAGAGGACCCATTTCTTAAAAAGTGCATTGTAGACGGGAATTTCTATTCTCACAGCCAAACGGTAACGACTGACAAAATATACCGGCGAATTTCTATAGAGAAAATCTCTTTTCAATACGGCGAATAATCAAGAAATGGAGACAAAGAACATTGAAACAATTTTATATCTTTACAAGAATTAATAGAAAATTAGTTAAAAAAAATTAATGAAGAGAAAGAATATTAATAATAACAAATTTTTTATTTTAAAATAAAATTTTATGTAAGACTCATACGCTTGCACTTACAAGTAACAATGTTTCTGTCTTCTCTCTCCTTTCCTCTCTGTCTCTCTTTCCTTTTCACGAATCGATCTTTGCCCAGTGTTGAGAGTATTAAGAGGGATTGTCATTTATCACAGCTTTAGAATCTTTAGCATCATATCTCTGTAACTAACTTTCTCAGAATTCTATTACAGTAAACTTCATCTAAAATTAACTGATGAACACAGCTGTGTACTCCGTTTGAGTCTCTCAAATTTCGTCCGTGAAATGATGTTCTTTTACAATTCTCACAATTCAAAAATTTTTTTCGTCTCAACATTAAGAGTGATTCTATTTCAAATTAGAAAAATTCATCTTTAAGAATAAATGCGAGAAATAGAATTATTTTGTCCTTATACTCCAATGTAATAATCACCATAAATTTTTATCTTTTTTTTCTTTTTCACTTTTTTTCACTAACTCTTTTGCTAAACGCTTTATTTTCCCCTTCAGATACCTTCGTATGACGTGAATTCACATTGCCTATGCGTCGTCGGCGAAGTTTACTGCTGGTGGCAAAATTATAATTCGAACACCGCCTCGTCGCTCGACCCGTCTTCTCTGCGATCGACCGTGGTGGAAAGCAATTACACTTCATCCCTGGGAATGAGTACGGATATTGTGGATGGCTTCGAGGCTTCCGGAAATTTCGACTCGTCGGTTAGCCACCAAGGACATAAAGAAATTAACACCACTTTGGCAAACACAACGCCTTCTGCGCCGGCCATTTGTCTCGTGATGGGTATTAATTAATTTATCCTTCCTAATTAGTTCTCTTAACAATTTAAAGATCTCTATCTTCTTGTATCGATTGTCGTAAACAATATAATTTAATGATGCATAGTCTTGGAAAATATAAACGTTATTATATACATTATATATTTAATCTTAAATTTTAATAGATTTCAATATTTTCATGTTATTTGTGTTCTAAACAGTTTTTGTTATAGCACAATTATTGGAAATCTTTGAAGATTTGTTTAAAATTTATTTTGTACCTTACACCGTCTTACCACACAATATACGTTTAATATTCATAGTGTCTCGGCGCAAGATAAAAGCGTGAGCTTTTATATACTTTGAAAGCCTACATTTTCTTTTATATATACATATATTATAAAAGCTGCGCGTCCATATACATACATATACGTGATTCTTTTTATATGAAATTCGTATGTACCATGAGACTTGAATTATAGGAAGAGAGTATCGACAGGGTGAGATACTACCACACTCAACCGGGAACTGCGTCGAATGCAGCTGCGGCTCCGAAGGCCGTGTCGAATGCTCGCCGAGAGATTGTGTGGCACTGCGACCCGAGATATTAGTCGCACCTGATAAATCCGAGGTACCCGACGGCGATTTCGAAGTTTTCAACTTAGCGCGGGATTGGGATATCGACGAAAATTTCTAAAGTGTCTGATAATGAGTCGTGCAAAGTCCTGCTTGGTTTCTGATTCCTGCGATATTATTAACGTCGTCAAAAGGCCAACTAATAGTTTAATTAAACACGACTTCAAGAACCGTTCAAAGACGGACAGATCCCCGCAGAGGAAAATAGATCCCCGAGGGTAGATTGATTCTAAAGTACGTATAAAAATCGGAAATAGATCAGGCCTTTCATAGTTTATTGGTCAGCATGAATAATTGAATGACGTTTATATCAAACTCTCCTTAATATTTATTTTAGATATAATCTCATACTTTCTAAATAAGAAAATAATTTGATCACGAGATTATAGAATGAGATTATAGAATTCTAGAATTTGCGCTTTTGGCGGTTTTTGACATTAAAGAATCATCGCGTCTTTTTTTATCACATAATAATCATTTTCTTTCGATCGAGGATGTGCCTTCAATTATTTGTCTTACATCGTGGATGTAATCAAAACAGCGTAGAAGGCATAGTCCTAAAATGTCTAGTCTAGATTTTTCTTATAAAACCTTCAACGAGTGAGAAAAAAAGCCTATTGGATTGAATGGTTTTTTTTTTACGTAGGTGATTTCATTAAAATTCTTTTTGGATATTGGTAAATCGAATACTCTCCACGTAGAAAGCCTTTGATAAATTAATAACTATATCTATTTTACCAGTTATAAAAGATATATTATTTTTTTATTTAAATACTACGTGAAATTTCTCTATTTTAATTTATTTGATTTGGATTCAATTTTAGATACACCTCATAGTTAGTAATTTATTTCGGTGAATAGAAAATTCGTATCTGTATAGATTCGATATAAGAATGTTTTTGTAGACGACGGCCTATAATCCATAAATTAATCATAACACATGTACATCTGCCCGCCTTATGTACGTGTGGAAAACGAGATTACTGAGAATGAGCTTAGTCATTACTAGTCGATCACAATAATATGACATAAAAGATTTAACAATACTCTTCGTCATACCTCATATCCTAATAGGTGCATAATCAAATATTGTAGTGAAGATCGTGAAATTTACCACACACACATATATATATACAGGGTGTCCTGTAATTGGCGCGACAACTCTCGTGAGCAGGTAGAGCGGGCGAAACCGAGTCGAA